>JADLZL010007963.1:0-189579 GCA_015844335.1 Chrysopogon serrulatus
CATCTCATTGTCTATTATTATCAAAAATAAGCCAAGATTAGCAATTGAATCATAGTGCCTCTTTTATAACTTCTTCAACGTTCCAGTTTTCCGGGGACATTCAAAAAACCAAGAAAGCTCGCCAGCGGCCTGGAGGAAACCCGAGCGAGACGACGGAGAGCGCGTAGCTTGTATTCTCTACTTGTGACGAGAAACGCGGACGAACAAAGAATGGGATAGTCGCGAGATGGGAATGGGACGGACAAGTACCTCGCGACGCGGCGATTATTATGAGTACACCAAACAACAACGTGATCCACGCACGAGCAGCTTGCACATCACTTTCTTATATGTCCTGTATACCCCCACAGTACCCATTTGACACAGATTAGCAGAGCATCTAGCACCTTTGATGACATGGATGTGAAAACTGCCCCAGCTAGCTGTTGCCATGCCCGCACGGCTATCATCGACTAGGACGACGAAAGGCTGCAATCATGCATCGTTATGCATGGGGGCCACCGGGCACATGCAGCGGAAGAGATGAGGGCGGCAGCGTGTGCTCGGCTCAGTCCTCACCATTCACACATAGAGCTACGTAAAGCTTAATTAGCTACTGAGGCAAATTAAACATCATCTATCACCATAGTACGTAGTATTGTTTACTACTGTATCTAAACTGTCTCTAAATATAAGAGTACTTTTAAAGGTGTTTGTAAATCCCAGCCGTCTCTAAAAGTCTTTTTTTCGGCTTGAGAACCACAATTTGAAAGGTGGATTTTAATGGAGTCGCCTCTAGTGGAAAATGTCTCGCTTGCTAAAAATTCAATTGTGTAGTAGTAAAAATCATTGTTAGCAGACGTGAGAACAGCAGCATACTAGAGCATGAGAGATGGTTCTACCGTTTGTTTGTGACTCGAGAGACAAGGACTGGCACCTAGCAGGACGATTCTTTCTGTGACAACTGACAAGGCAGGTATGGATCCAAGGAAGAACTGGGTCCCGGCATCAAAACGTGATTCAGAACCAAGCTAACAACCGCAGGATAAGGATGTGATTCACGACTCACGAGCTGCTTGATTTTCTTATAGAACAGTACCGTACTCGTTATATTATACTACAGACTTTGGAGTCCGCATGCAAGGGATGATGATGATGCATCAGACTTTGGTGTACTATGAGAGTGTCTATTAAAAGCGAGTGGCTGTAATCATGCCTTGTGTGATGTAACCGACGTGGCGGGTGGCATGGCCGTGCAGCCTTCTGAAAAAGATCCAATGCTCACATTTCGTTCTAAGAATACTTAGTGAACAAATAAAACAATGTAATACTTAGTGAACAAATAAAACAATGTATATACATATTATCTCCATTCATTGTGTTCTTCCCACAAACTACATTTTACGACAAGTCGACAACGTTTGACTGCACTTTACTCGTGCGGCGCATGGCAAATTATTGTATCACTGTCACTGATGAGTTTAAGTCGTCCACCTCCTCCTAATCTAATCAGAACTCAAGTTGGTTATTATTGCGGCAAACAAGTTAAGATTCCGTAAGCCAATTTGCATTTCTTTTATCTTAGCTCGTCGATAGAAAATCAAGTTCAGGTCAGCTGCTCTGATCCGGATCACATCGGGATACACGTAGTATTGCTTGTTCTCCAGATCTGCACCGATCGAGACACTGTCTGTCGTCGATTGGCTTCAGAGATCACCAGGATCGTCGAGTGCACGTGCGCAATCAAAATCACACGGTTCACCATGGTGTTCTATGTTCTGCGCTAGCAAAATATCACCCTTTTTCTCGGACAGAACTCCCAGCATAGTATTATCCAAAACCGCCGCAGTTATCATGGAATTATTTTAAATCAGTATGCATTAGTATAAACAACGTGTCTAATGTATAGTAGCATCTCTTTAAAAAAAAAATATATATATCGTGTTGTTATTTCTTAGCAACTCTTGAAACAATTAATTATCGTAGCATTGTGTCTTTTTAACCACAAAACCAGATTTTGTGCCAAAACACTGCCATCACTACTTTGGAAATCTGTAATTTGCCGAGTGCGGAGCCTTTGCCGTAGGCTAATTTCGGGCACTCGGCAAAGGGACCCTTTGCCGAAGGCAGCGCCAAAAGGCCCTCGGCAAAAGACCTCTTTGCCGAGTGCCAAGCCTCCAAAAAGAGGCGGCACTCGGCAAACAAAAAATTTGCCGAAGGCCCAGCCCATAGCAAACCTTATCTTGCACAAGATAAAACCTTCTACTCAATCTGATTCAAATTATAAGATGTTTTGACTTTTTAGATTCATGACTTTTGCTGCGCACTTATATATACACTGTGTCTAGATATATAGTAAAAATAATGTATCTAGACAAGTTCAAAAATGCTATAATTTAAAACGGATAGAATACTATGTAGCACATGAAAAAAAAATGTGCTTCATATACTATGCACTGGGAGTACTAACCTTTAACACTACTCTCTTCTGACTATTCAGGGTTTATTATCGTATCGTGTCACTGTCTCTAAAGATGTCACGTCATTCATAAAGATACTACTCATCTAATGTATACGGCCGAAGTAGTATGATGACATGGTACTAATTCTTATTAGGAACTTCAAATCAATTAATTGTTGCAAATTTTGTATCCATATTTCTATTGGGATTTTGTAGTTTTCTTCTCTACTAACAGAAAAAAATTAGCACAACTAGTGCCGGTTCGTTAAAAAAGGACAATGGATCCAAAGCTTGTATATGGTTTTCCTAGCATTGGATATTGAGCATTGCCATCTGTTCATTACGATGATCCTGCATTGCTTCTTCCCCTTTAATTTCCTCTTTAACTTCATGCGAAGCCAGATATAAAAATTGTGCACCGAGACATCTTGCATGCAACTCAATTGATTTTATTATTAGCCTGGGAAGATTCAATCTCTTATCAGAGATCATGCTCTCAGTTCAATGAGATCTCGCTCTTCAGTTCAATTAATTGTTATCCTTGGAAGCTAGGTGCAATTATTACACCTGTTCTACGTCACGCTAAAAAAATCACGATTCCCTGAGGGAGTGTTAGTGTCAACCCATGATATGCCAACCCAAGATAATTGTAATTTTGTTTATTTAATCATCTACTTGGTTTATCGTGTAAGGCCTATACTGAAATGATCACGATCGATGGTGTTGATCGAATTCTAGGAACTTGGAGGCAGCTATAGTATGAACAACTAGTAGCTAGTATGAAGCTGTGTGAGACGTCGACATTGATGTGTAGGTTGGTAGACTTGTAAGATGCACGCATCTCAGACGAATAGAAAAATTGAACTTAATTAGAGTTAGGAAGATTTAGGTTACTTGGTATTTACACATATAAACCATACGGCGTCTTCTGCTACCCGCGTGTTTCACAGGATCATCGTATATCGCTTCGGCAGAAACGTATCCTGTGATCGAGTGCATTTCCTATACTCCCTCCATCTCAAAATAACTCTTGCTTTCGCTTCCCGAGAAATAAATACCGGTAATTTTTATAAATAATAAATATATCGATTAGTATCATCGAAAGATCTTTGCATCTAGTTTTTTAACAAAATTATTCAGAGATATAAATATTGCACGTATTTTCTATAAATCGAGTCAAACTTATATAAGACAAAAATCGAAAACAACAATTATTTTGGGACGGAGCAGTACATCGGTGTCCCAATGAATAATTCAAATAATGCAAATACTATCCTAAATGATCGGATCGGCCATGCATTTTGTCCTACTCAAATGCAAGTTGGCACCGAGTTAAAATACATATATACCTAACACGTCAGGTCGTATCATTTTTGTGTGTGTGTGTGTGTGCAGGAACGTCAGGCAGTATGTAACTAGCACAATGAAAAAACATATAGTTCTGGCGCCGTATGTGCAGAAAAAAAAATCAAAACATTTTTTTTTGTGTGGGGTGGGGGGGGTAGGTACGGTGGTGGTGGGGGGAAAGGACATGGGGGTGTGGGCGCGACTGTACGGTCAGAAACAAAGTGAAAGCCTTATTTCTGACAAAAAGGAAAAGAACAAAATGAAAACGCTACACATCGTATGATACTGTGATGCAAGGTGTGTCAGTATTATTGGAAAAGGCTAAAAAAAAATGATACGCGCATTTTACTCCTCCCGAACGCTCTGACGATCTGAAGCATCAGACTAGAGATGGCAGTGACAGTGGCTGAACACCACGCTTGTGCTTCTTCGATGATTTTCTGCACTGCTAGAACCGTAGAAGTCATTTGATTGAAGATCCTAGCATTTTATGTTCCTTCCAAAAGAGTCCTGTGGATTTTATTCCACGGGAGCTACCGGTCCGCGAAACCAAAGGTTTGCTAGCTCACGGGACGAATCCATCCTAGCCTCGGGAATGCATGAGGGCTGGATGTTCTACCTGCAGTGCAGACATCGCGACGAAAGGATTATTAGTAGGGCCTCGTTGAGATTCCAGATTTTTTTCACACTCTCCCCATCACATTAAGTTTTAATCTGTATGTATGGGCATTAAATATAAGTAAAAAAATAACTAATTATATAGTTTAGTTATACATCATGAGACGAATCTTTTGAGTCTAGTTGGTCCATGATTAGATAATATTTGCCACATATAAACGAAACGTGCTACAGTTGTAAAGTTAAAATTTTTTTACTTTTTTACACAATCTAAACAAGGCATAGGAACTAGGAACACTACAAGGAATGATGCATCATTTCTTGTAGTGGAACATCACATGGGAAGAATTTTACTGCCTCCTAAACTGGAGCAAGCAACAAGGAGAGACGGACACGTGCAGAGAGAAGGATAGAGAGAGTCGACTTCACAGTTATTATGTCATGTCACTTCACATCTATGTGCTGTAATTTTTCTTTTACCAAGCATCAGCATACTCTAGTGAGAGCACTAATATAAAAGAAGACATTTGGTAGATATTATTTTTCAAAATGGAGAAAGAGATTACACTAGAAGCAACAATAAATACAATGATGGCTCGTATGCCACGGATCATAAATAATTAATGTAAATGAGGTGTATGAAATTCATTTCCCTAATAATAATAGATTTTTAAACGAAAACTTACGGCTTTCTAATTTCATATCAGTTACATTCGAGAATCTTATAATCATGATTATATATATATATTTTAAAAATATAGACTATAGTTTGATGAGGTGGGCCATATATAGTCAATCCTCCGACTCAAAATTTCTGGTTCCGCTAGGACTGCTCGTAAAATATGATTTGCATTAACAACTATACAAACTGTATCTCATAATTTTTGTAGTCGGGACCGTTCACACAAAGTCGCAAGTGTCCCTTGCTCTTGGGGTATCGTGCTTTCGCGTTGTTTTATTTTTTTTTACAACATTTGGCGTCGTCGTTGGTCATCGTTGCTATTGTGCCACGTTCAAAAAAAAAAAAAAAAACTCGCACATGGGCGCGAGGCCGCGGTGCCAAGTCACAACAGAGTCTGAATACGTACATCACATGCGCCGATGCGCGCAGGCTCTCTCTCGAGTAATAAATCGTAATAATTGCACCAACATCCGCTAATAATAGTAGTACACTGTAGTTGACACACGTTGTTGCTTTATTTCGGATTATTTTTATGCTCAAGATCTTATCTTCATAAGCCCCACCAGGTCGTCTCCGGCTCTATAAATAGCTGGCCTGCCCGCTCATCGATCACTCACTCACTCACTCACACACAGCAAGTACCCACAACATTCCACAGCTAGCTAAAGACACCCCAAGAAAAAACTAGCTAGTAAGAACCGATCGAAGATGTTCGGAAACATCGGAAAGATCCCGGTGCTCGGCGACCTGACGGGCAGCAACAAGAATGCACGCCTCAAGGGCAAAGTGGTGCTCATGCGCAAGACCGTCCTCAACTTCGACGTCACGAACATGGCCAGCGCCGTCCTCGACGGCGTCGGCGAGTTTCTCGGCCGCGGCGTCACCTGCCAGCTCATCAGCTCCACCGTCGTCGACCCCAGTGAGCACTCAGCAGAGCACCCTGCTCGTCCCTGCATTCTCCTCTATCCTTTCTCCCTCACTCTTAGTTCTCGCACATGCATCAATAGTAACAATAATAAAATAAAATGTGGGAAATATGAAAGCGACAAAGACTAGTAAAAGTACCACAGATGCTTGAGACAATCATCGACGAAAACGACGACCGATACAAACCGGCCGGATACAAAAACGGATAATTACTTGTATATATATACAGTAATAGTAAATAGGGGGTACATTTTACACGTTGCTCTGATATGATACGTTGTGACGCTGACGTTGACCGGCAGACAACGGGAGCCGCGGGAAGGTGGGCACGGAGGCGAGCCTGGAGCAGTGGCTGCTGAACCCGCCGCCGCTTCTGACCGGCGAGAACCATTTCCACGTCACCTTCGACTGGGAGGTGGAGAAGCACGGCGTCCCGGGCGCCATCATCGTCAAGAACAACCACGCCTCCGAGTTCTTCCTCAAGACCATCACCCTCGACGACGTCCCCGGCCACGGCACCGTCGTCTTCGTCGCCAACTCATGGATCTACCCGCAGTACAAGTACCGCTACAACCGCGTCTTCTTCTCCAACGACGTGAGTACTAGCAGCATACAATTTCAGTTCAGACAATGAGCAGAAGAGTGTATTGGCATCCAACACACGTTTAATTCTTCTCTTGTCTGCACGTACGTACATACAGACGTACCTGCCCAGCCAGATGCCGGAGGCGCTGAAGCCCTACCGCGACGACGAGCTCCGGAACCTGAGAGGCGACGACCAGCACGGCCCGTACCAGGAGCACGACCGCGTCTACCGCTACGACGTCTACAACGACCTCGGCAACCCGGACAGCGACCCGCGCCCCGTCCTCGGCGGCTCCAAGCACCACCCCTACCCTCGCCGCGGCCGCACCGGCCGGAAGATGACGCTCAAGGACCCCAACAGCGAGAGCAGGCTGACGCTGGTGGACGGCGACGTGTACGTGCCCCGCGACGAGCGGTTCGGCCACATCAAGAACACGGACTTCTTCGGCTACACCATCAAGGCGTTCGCGGACGGCCTGGTGCCCATCCTCCAGGGCTACCTCCTCGGCGTCGAGTTCAACTCCTTCAAGGACATCCTGCAGCTGTACGAGGGCGGGATCAAGCTGCCCGACATCCCCGCGCTCAACGAGTTCCGGAAGCAGTTCCCGCTCCAGATGGTCAAGGACCTCATGCCCGCTGGTGGTGACTACGTCCTCAAGCTCCCCATGCCCAAAATCATCAAAGGTACGGCTGATGAATCATTCTTTTCTGGCTTCGGCAAAATGTCTCTTACATACATACCTGTAAATGCAATGCATGCAGAGGACAAGAAAGCTTGGATGAGTGACGAGGAGTTCGCAAGGGAGACCCTCGCCGGCGTGAACCCCATTATCATCAAGCGTCTCACGGTGAGTGGACATCAAGCTGATGGATGATGGTCTTGCTTGTTTACAATGCAAATTCTCCAAGTAGTAACACTATTATCTCGCGTCTTCGATGCTTCATTGAACAGGAGTTCCCTCCGAAAAGCACCCTTGATCCGAGCAAGTACGGCGACCAGACGAGCACCATCACGGAGGCGCACATCGCGGGGAGCCTGGAGGGCCTCACCGTGCAGCAGGCGCTGGAGAGCAACCGGCTCTACATCCTGGACCACCACGACCACTACATGCCGTTCCTGGTGGAGGTGAACAGCCTGCCCGACAACTTCATCTACGCCACCCGAACGCTGCTGTTCCTGCGCGGCAACGGCACGCTCGTGCCCGTGGCCATCGAGATGAGCCTCCCCGAGCTCCGCGACGGCATCACCGCCGCCAAGAGCAAGGTGTACACGCCCGTGCCGCCGACGGCCGGCGCCGACGCGTGGGTGTGGCGCCTGGCCAAGGCCTACGTGAACGTGAACGACTACTGCTGGCACCAGGGCGTCAGCCACTGGCTCAACACGCACGCCGTGATGGAGCCCTTCGTGATCGCCACCAACCGGCAGCTCAGCGTGACGCACCCCGTGCACCGCCTGCTGCTGCCGCACTACCGCGACACCATGAACATCAACGCGCTCGCGCGGCAGAAGCTCATCAACGCCGGCGGCATCTTCGAGATGACCGTCTTCCCGCGCAAGTACGCCATCGAGATCACCTCCAAGGTCTACGCCAGCTGGAGCTTCGCCGAGCAGGCACTCCCCGACGACCTCATCAAGAGAGGCATGGCCGTTCCAGATCCGTCGAGCCCCTACAAGGTCCGGCTGCTGATCGAGGACTACCCGTACGCGTCGGACGGTCTGGCCGTCTGGCACGCCATCGAGGAGTGGGTGACGGAGTACCTGGGCATCTACTACCCCACCGACACCGCGCTGCAGAACGACGTGGAGGTGCAGGCATGGTGGAAGGAGGCGCGCGAGGTCGGGCACGCCGACCTCAAGGACGAGCCCTGGTGGCCCACGATGCAGACGGTGCCGGAGCTCGTCAAGGCCTGCACCACCATCATCTGGATCGCGTCGGCGCTGCACGCCGCCGTCAACTTCGGGCAGTACCCGTACTGCGGGTACCACCCGAACCGGCCGTCCGTGAGCCGGCGGCCGATGCCGGAGCCCGGCACCGACGCGTACAGGGAGCTGGAGAAGAACCCGGAGAAGTTCTTCGTGCGCTCCATCACCAGCCAGTTCCAGGCCGTCGTCGGCATCTCGCTGCTGGAGATCCTGTCCAGCCACTCCTCCGACGAGGTGTACCTCGGCCAGCGCGACACCGAGGCGTGGACGTCGGACGCCAGGGCGCAGGCGGCGTTCAAGCGCTTCGGGGCGCGGCTGACCGAGATCGAGAAGCGCGTGGAGGCCATGAACAAGGACCCACGCTACAAGAACCGCTACAGCGCGGCGCAGTTCCCCTACACGCTGCTCTTCCCCAACACCTCCGACAAGAATGGCGACAACAACGCCGGCGTCACCGCCAAGGGCATCCCCCAACAGCATTTCCATCTGATCTCACCTGCCCTCTCTGCCTCAGGACAGGGCATGACTTGCATGCAGGGAATACCTAGCGGTGATTCCAGTACGTTATCCGTTAGTTTCATTTAATAAAGTTTATCCATGAATGAGAAGCGTGGCAATAAAAGGTTCATAGGCTTTTGGTCCGTATTAGTGCGCGCCGCGCATTGTGTCATTCTAGTGTATTATTACTCCTTGGTGTGCTTGTAATATTTCCAGGTATGCTTGTAATATGTCCTTTTCGTTTCGCAATAATGAAGTGAATGTCCGTTTTTTTTTCATTTACTCGTTTTCGTTTACTCCTTGGTGCGCATAGTTTCCCAACAATTTTTCACTAGGTTATACTCACTACTAAACCTATTTAATGGTATTTTTACCGACAATTAGTGTGAAAGACCAGTGAAAATCTGATTCTTCCATTTGTTGCCATTGTGATCATCCTGTAGAAGGACGCCACATTTTCTTCGGTTGCCCTCGTAGCAGAGAGGTGTGGATCGGAACTCCATTGGCCTCACTTCTCTTGCTACGATGGAAGAATCAGACACGTTTGGGCACTACCACCAGCCTCTGAGCAACAACATCCAACAACTTGGCCTCCGATCTTCCTAACCATCCTTTGGCGCCTATGTGATGCGATGAATGCATGGCATGACCTTCAGAGAAGCGAATGACATTCAGCACACAAATGTGCTCTCTCGTATTTGCGATGACTTAAGCTCTGTTTGGATCTTATGAACTAGTAACTAGTTGACTAACAATTAGTCCAAAAGGATCCAAATAGATGAACTAGTACGTAAACTAAAGTATAATCTAACGCTTAACTACTACTAGTTCACTAGTCTACAAAACTCAACTAGTTGAATTAATTGTTAGTTCATTGGATCCAAACAAACCCTTAACCATTTGGGAGGGGAGATTTGCTTCTGCCTCCATGATCCCTGGCTTGCGTGTTTTTTTTTTCTCGTTCATGTGTAATTGCTCAGGCTCTGGTTAATGCCGGAACAGACTCTTCTTTGTTTCAAAGAGAATTTCTTCCTCCTTAGTTTTTTAAAGAAATTTAGTTAATCAAATTTCTGTCCTATATATCCCAGCTCGATCAAATCAAATGGGCATAAGCATCCATGTGTCTCTCGGGTTGCCCCTACCTTTCCTATTCATCGCGGTAGGCGTAGGACATGGAACATGTTGAACAATTATTAGTCGTACACACAGGAACGTGTATCATGGCAGCAACAAGCCAACCACTAGCGGACGTGTCCGGGAGCGGGAAAATTATATGTTGTGTGGAGACAAGGACTTGGGGCGTACGTGCCCAGCACAGATCGAACTCGTGTCGTGCATCGCGTGGAAAAATGTCAAGAAGCACGTCCGGTCCATTGCCATTTATCCCTTAGGCCATCACCTCCTCACCTACCGTGCAACAGAGAATCCAAAGTTTAGCGTTAGGACAATCTGCAATTTTTTTCCTGCAGTCAATCAATGCTCCAGGCCAAACTCTCATTAGATATCTATCACATCAGTTGATACCGGGGTGGAAGATGAGATTCGTATAAAAAACACTGGCCGGACGCCGCGGCACAGTGGCACAGATCGACGCCCAGTACGTGCAGGGAACACTTGATTGGTTGTTATTTGTCAGTTATATCATAGATTATTAAGCACGTAATCAAGACCCACTGGGTCGTCAATTATAATTTTCCGCCTAACGATCTGGAGATCTTTCAAACGAGCCACTAGCCCACTACTACTAGTTATTTGACGAGATGAGTAATAGTAAAATACTCTACTAATGTATTGATGTACGAATCAAAATACTTTTTACTAATAATATAATGATACGCAAATCTTATCTTCATAAACACATCGCATGTTTCTTACTCTCTTCAAACCAAATTCTAAGCCACTCCATTTTTTTTAACAATTATTATCTCAAATTTAACCAAAATTTAAAAATGCTTCATTGACAAAAAAAAAAGGGGGAAATATGATCCGTGTGTGGCGCATATATCCGCATTCATGTAAAATTGCATTCTTTGTATTGGATCGTCTAGGCCTTACTACTGTTTCAATAAAAAAGTTATTGGTGAATATCCTCTCCCCCTAGGTTTGTTTGGCTGCATATAAATCTATCATAATCTACGTGGTTTTAAAAGGATTAGAGTAAAATTTAGTTCAAATTATACTTCAACTCATCCCCAACCTACTTAGATTAGGGTGGATTTATATGCAGCCAAATAGGGTCATAGTATTTTTAAAAAGGGAGAGAGAAAGAGATAAAAATGATCTCTCACTAGAATACTGAGTAGCGGGAAGGGACTGGAGCTCGGTCCAGCAGATGGGGACCAAAGCGCCCATGTCTCTATGGTTGCCCCCAACTTTCCTGTTCATCTCGTTGTGGGGTAGAAGTAGGATGTGGATATTTCGAACAATCGTACAATACGCGGGAACGTGGATCTCGCCGCGGCATGGCAACAAGCCAACAACTCCTAGCGGACGTGTCCGGCAAATTGATGAGTGGAGGTGGAGACAAGGACATGTGATCGGCATATACTGTCCCAACACAGAACTCGTGCGTCGCATGGAAAAATGGTAACGAAGCACGTCTTGTGCAAGTGCAACAGATAATCTAAGATTGACGCTAGGGCGATACAATTTGCAGTTCATTTTGTTTCCCCTGCAATCAATTGCTCCAGGCCAAGTGGCCAATTCTCACTCATCATATATCAGTTGATTTCGAGATGGAAGACAAGAGTAGGAATATAAAAAACAAGCTGAACACGTCAGATCTTTGGTCGATTCCATGCATGCGCATGTGCTAAGCTCTGATCGGTTGTTATTTTTGTCTGTGTTCATCAATTATTAAGCACGTAATCAAGACCCACTAGGGTCGTCTATTATTTCCGCCTGACGATAATGATATACTCCCTCCGTTTCAAATTATAGTTCGTTTGACTTTTTTTGACCTCAAATTTGACATTTCGCCTTATTCAAAAAATTTGTGCAATTGTAGTTAAATTTAAGTCACTCTTGAAGAACTTTTATTTATAAATCAAAACACAACAAAAGATATGAAATTTTGCATAGTTTTTTGAATAAGACGAGTGGTCAAACTTGGGGTTGAAAAAGTCAAACGAACTACAATTTGGGACGGAGGGAGTAGTATATCTTCAAACAAGCTTACTCATCACGATCTCTGGGTACTAAATAAAATATAATAATGATATAGTGATCCGCGAATCTTATCTTCTTCATGACGACCTCAGATTTTTAAAGCAGCATGTAGCAGGTGGGACAAGACAATTGATGCCATGCATGAGCTAAACTAACCTTCCCTAGTGTACGTAATATACTTTTGGATAAATGCAACAATGCAAGCTGTGTCCTACGTGCTGCTCACTTCCACGTGATCAATTTGGACGCTAATCATCACGTATCCTTACTTCTTACTGTTCAATCGTCTCTTATATTATGCAAAGCCATTTGCAAATTTTACCTTTCTTTAGCGGGAGTCATGCACTTCTATAGGAATAATTTTTAGAAGGAGCTGCTCCTCAAAATCGAATTTCAGAGGCGGTTGTGAACACAGCTGCATTCTCTAGGTGTTTCGAGTACTGCCTAGCGACCTTTGTGTATTCACGGACGTAATATCCATAATGTACAGTCCTGGCAGCAAAACTAGTCTAAAAAATGTTAGAATCTTTGATGGACGAAATATATATGGTCGTCGAAGATAGACCAAGAAATCATGTTTAAACAAATAGGATCAAATTTGACTTGGGAAAAATTTGCAAAGACAATCACAGAAAAAACCAGCCTGCCTAGGCTGATTTGGGGAAAATGCAATGGCAACATTACGCTGAAGCCGGTTTCAGCGGAGGCCACACTAGCCCTAGTAGAATTGGTGTAGGCCAGCTTTAATTTGGAACCATTTCAAGCCGATTTTGGGAGTTCTGGCCCAAGTCGTGTTTTTCCCTTTGGAAACTTTTCTGATCTTGTAGTAAACTTGTATATTACATATGAAATAAGTCTCCCACTAGTATAAGTCCACACCGCTATATTTACATGATAGGATCATGAAGGGTTGATAGATAGATCCATCTATACAATCTCAAAATCAATCTACCTTTACTTTTTATCTCTAAACTCCCCCTTCTGTGCACTTCTTTCATCGAGATTTGCTAGCATTTTAGTTAGCCGCCAATCCTAGAACTTTACCTTTTTATCTCTAAACGTTAACTTTTCCGTCACTTGCTACACTTCTTCCAATGAGATTTTTGCAATGTTTTAGTTGGCCTTGCTGATTCTAGAACACCCTCGTTGTGCGTCTCCCTGATGACTCTTCATTCACAGGAGGCGTTCATAGGTATTTTGAGTAAAGGATGGGAGTCAACTCGACCTCATTGGCCCCTGGGACGACCTTGCTATTTTAGACCTACTTCTGCCACGTTTATCAGTCGTGTATGCCTTGAAAAATCTTGCCCTTGCTATGTGTGACCGGATTTAGCGTCAATAAAACCCACAAAGCTACTCTCTTCGTCTCTAAATAAATCACTTTGTAGTGTAAATTTTTTTATCTTTTGCTAAATTTATAGAAATGGGCATAAATATTTATGGCACCAAATAAGCATGTTCTGAAAAAAAATATATTTTGTGGGAATTCGATTTTATAAGTCTTAGTGATCTTTTAAATTTGATTAACTTAAAAATGTTTGAGTTAAGATAACTCTTAACAACAACAACAACAACAACAACAAAGCCTTTTATCCCAAGCAAGTTGGGGTAGGCTAGAGATGAAACCCAAGAGAGACGGAAACCGGAAGACACAAAAGGGCACACGACGTAAAGAGGTCACGGTTCAGGCACGTTGATTGCCGTCTCCAAGCGCTCCTGTCCAAAAACTAAATCCTTGGAGATATTCCACTCCTTAAGGTCTCTCTTAACCGACTCGTCCCAAGTCGGTTTAGGTCGACCTCTACCGCTCTTTACGTTATCGGCCCGGCTCGAGAACCCCACTACGCACTTTGGCGCCTCGGGAGGCCTCCATTTGGACATGTCCAAACCACCTCAATCGGTGTTGAATCAATTTCTCCTCCATTGGTGCCACCCCAACCCTATCCCGAATAACGTCGTTCGAACTCTATCCCTCCCTGGTGTGCCCGCAAAACCAACGCAACATACGCATCTACGCCACACTCAATTGATGGACATGTCGCCTTTTTGTGGGCCAACACTCAAGACCGTATAACATCGCCGGGCGAATCGCCGCCCTATAGAATTTACCCTTCAGCTTCTCGAGGCACCCTTTTATCACAAAGGACGCCCGGAAGCTTGGCGCCATTTCAACCAACCCGCTGCAATTTCACGGCTCGACGTCTTCATCTATGTCGCCATCCTTTTGTAGCATCGATCCTAAATACCGAAAAGTATCCTTCTTGGCCACCACTTGCCCATCTAGGCTAACGTCTCCCTCCTCGTGCCTAGTCGCGCTGAAATCGCACCTCATATACTCGGTCTTGGTCCTACTAAGTCTGAACCCCTTCGACTCTAACGTGTGTCTCCATAGTTCTAACTTCCTATTAACCCCGCCCCCTCTTGTCATCCACTAGCACCACATCGTCAACAAAGAGCATACACCAAGGGATATCACATTGTATGTCCCTTGTGACCTCATCTAACACCAAGGCAAATAAATAAGGGCTCAATGCTGACCCCTGATGTAGTCCTATTTTAATTGGAAAGTCACCGGTGTCGCCATCGCAAGTTCGGACAAACGTCACCGCATCCCTGTACATATCCCTAATGAGGGAAATGTACTTAGTTGGTACTTTGTGCTTTTCCAAAGCCCACCACATGACATTCCTCGGTACTTTGTCATATGCCTTCTCGAGGTCAATGAAGACCATGTGCAAGTCCTTCTTACTGTTCCCTATATCTCTCCATCAACTGTCGTAAAAAAGGAAAATCGCCTCCATGGTCGACCTACCGGGCATGAACCCAAACTGATTTTTGGGTCACACTTGTCACTCTTCTCGAGGCGATGCTCGATGACCCTCTCCCGAGCTTCATTGTATGACTCATCAACTTAATCCCGCGGTAGTTCGTACAACTTTGAACATCACCCTTGTTCTTGAAGATAGGTACTAATATACTTCTCCTCCATTCTTCAGGCATCTTGTTAGATCGAAAAATGAGGTTAAAAAGCTTAGTTAACCACACTATTGCTCTAGTGCCCAAGCATCTCCACACCTCAATGGGGATACCATCAGGGCCCATTGCTTTACCTCCCTTCATCCTCTTCAAAGCCTCCCCGATCTCTGCCTCCTGGATTCTCCTCACAAAGCGTCTGTTGGTATCGTCAAATGAGTCATCCAACTCAAAGGTAGGACCCTCATTCTCCCCATTAAACAACTTGTCGAAGTACTCTCTCCATCTATCCTTGATCTCCTCATCCTTCACCAGAAGTCGATCTGTCCCATCCTTGATGCATTTGATTTGGTTGATGTCTCTTGTCTTCCTCTCGCGGATCCGAGCCATCCTATAAATGTTCTTCTCCCCTTCCTTCGTGCCTAGCCGCTGATAAAGGTCATCATACGCCTGACCTTTTGCTACACTCACCGCTCGCTTTGCAACCCTCTTCGCTATTTTATAGCTCTCGATGTTGGCTGCACTCTTGTCATGGTGGAGGCGCTTAAAACACTCCTTCTTCTCCTTAATAGCCTTTTGCACCTCGTCATTCCACCACCAGGTGTCTTTCGCTTCCCGTTTGCCTCCCCTACTCATGCCAAACACTTCCGAAGCCACCTTCCGAACACATGTTGCCATCCTTAGCCACATGTCATCTGCATCTTCTCCTTCTTCCCAAGGCCCCTCGCTTATCATCCTCTCCTTAAACGTTTGCGCTGCTTCCCCTCTAAGCTTCCACCACTTCGTTCTCGCAATCTTGGCCCGTTTGTCCCGGTGGACACATACCCGAAAGTGAAAGTCCGCCACCACAAGCTTGTGCTGAGGGACAACACACTCCCCGGGTAACACCTTACAATCAAAGCAAGCATGTCTATCCTCCCTCCTTGCGAGGATAAAGTCGATCTGGCTCGAGTGCTGTCCACTACGAAAAGTCACTAGATGGGATTCCTTCTTCCTAAAGAAGGTGTTCGCTATCAACAAGTCGTAGGCCGACGCGAAGTTCAAAACATCCTCCCCCTCTTGATTCCTACTACCATACCCGAACCCCCCATGCACCCGCTCGAAACCTACATTAGTCGCACCCACATGGCCGTTGAGGTCTCCTCCTATGAAGAGTTTCTCGTTGATAGGCACGGTATTGACCATGCTATCTAGGTCTTCCCAAAACTGGTTCTTGGTGTTCTCGCTAAGACCTACCTAAGGGGCATAGGCACTGATCACATTCAGGACCAAATCTCCAACTACCAACCGGACAAGGATGATCCGATCGCCTTGCCTCCTAACATCAACTACTCCATCCTTAAGGCTCCTATCGATCAAGATGCCTACACCATTCCTACCCGATGTTGACCCCGTGTACCAAAGTTTGAAGCCAGTATCCTCCACTTCCTTCGCCTTCTGGCCCTTCCATTTAGTCTCCTGAACGCATAGAATATTTACATGCCTCCTCGCCGGTGTTTGACCACCGATAGCCACGCCACGGGTTCCGTAGCGGTTGATTCGGACCTCGGCGAATAACTAGAACTCGGCGGTACGACGCGAAAGACACGTGATTTATCCTGGTTCGGGCCCTCGTCGGCGAGTAAAAGCCCTACTCCAGTCGGCCTTGGCCTTTTGCCTTGGATTGATGATCGAGATCGCGTATCGTTGGTCTGTTACAAAGAGGGTGCTCTGGCTCCTTTTTATGAGAGGGAAAGAGCCAGAGCTATGATTTCTAATCCTAGTCGGACTTGTAGAAGGTGTTCTGTTCCTATTACAGATGTTACTTTCTATCTGTCTAACTAGGATGACCCGTACCCTACTCGGATCCGGTCTTCTTGCTATTGTCCTGACGGGCGCCGTCTTGTTGAGTACTCGGGTACGTCCCGTACCGACAAGCCCCCGAGCATTTCAAAGTAGAACTCGAGGAGCTCTTTGCTTCTGGCGTGATGCTTTGAAGTGATCAAGCTGAGTACTTCTCTCTTGTCCTTTTTGTGCGCCGTAGGTGCACTCATTGAGTGTAGCCCCCGAGCCTCTTGCTATTTATTTATAAGTAGCTGGAGGGTCTTGGAAAAGAAAAAAGTTGAGGGCGTACGCCCTGCAGCCCCCGAGCCTTTGTCTGAGTTGTTTTTTGTATAAAAAAGAAGTCGGGCAATGGCTTTTGAATCTTTTTGCGGGTTCTTTCGTCTTGCAATTCTTCTGCTGCAGCCCCTGAGCCTCTGGCTGCAGCTCCCGAGCTTGTCCGAGTTCTTTTTCTTCTTGGAATCTTTTTCGTTGTAGCCCCTGAGCTTTTGCCGGCTGCAGCCCCCGAGCTTGTCCGAGTTCTTTTACTTCAGAATCGGACAAGTGCTCGTGACCTTGCATTTACTGCCCTTTATGTCAGCTTTTATTGTTGGACGTTGGCAGCTGGTGACTTTAAAGGCTTTTACTGTGCTGGATATGCTTGGAATATACTGTTGCTCCTTTTTACTGCTCTCCTTTTTGTACTTGCTAGAAGCTTGTGCTGGTGAGCTTGGTCCATGTGCACCGGTCCTGGCCTATAAATTGCGCCCCTCCTTCTATTACTTTCAGGTTCTTGTAGTGTGTATTTCTTCATTCTGGCGAAGATGATAGTGTGTGAGGTTGAGCAGCCCCCGGGCTTCTTTCTTGTTCTTGTAGTATGGTCCTCTTAGTGGGTAGAAGAATTCTTGAGATTGGGTTTAGAAGCAGACTAATCCCGAGGTAGCATTGTGGTTGGAGGCTCGTTCTGGCGGGTAGAAGAAGTCTTGAGATGTGCCTTATGCTGGGGCATTTTGCACTCTTAGTACCTCTTTTCCACTCTGCCAGGGCTATGCTTTGCGTTGAGGGGTTGCCAAGCCGTACGGTCTTCTTGCCGTCCGGTGCAGATCAGCTACCGCCCGACGCACAGCTGGAGCTCTCTTGTTCACATGGGGTTCGATCCGACTTGTTTTTGGAGAGGCCCGATGTGATGCTTGATCTGTCAGTGCTCCTTTTGGTGACCTTGGGTGTGCTGTTTTGGTGCATCTAGGTTGCTTTGGATCTGCTCGGCTCATTCTGCTTGAGAGGTAGTCTGGGCCTGCAACGGTTTTCTTCATGGGTCCTGCGTAGTTTTCTTCTATGGCAGAATTCCACGGGGTTCCTTGTAACCGTTGCTTTGATGTACTTTCTGAATTCATTGGGTCTTGTAAGACTTGTTATCTTTGTATCTTGTAACCTTCTGATGAAAGAATATATGATCCTGTAATGATCCGAGTTGTTTCTCATAATGCTGGTTGTCTTGTCTGTGTGGATGTATGCTTCTAGAGTGATCCGAGTTGTTTTATCTTGTGGAGCTGATTGTCTGCCTTCGTGCCGACTTGTTATGATAATCTTGGCAAAATTGTCCTTCCTTGTAACGGTACAATATTTTACCGTTGGTGGATAAGAACTGTTATCCCGTGATTTGAGGGTTTACTGGGCTTTTCCTGTTATTGCGTCCTGTAGCCGTTGGCCTTTTTACCGTTGTCCCTTAAGTGGGCCTTTTAGGACCGGTCTATAAGTAAAACCTGTTGTTCTTGTTCTTCTTCTTCTTCTCCTTGCCTTTGCTTCCTCGAAACCCTAGCGCCGTAGAAAAATCGCTAGATCTTTGCTTCTGCATTGCCGTCCCGCATTCTTCTCTTGGTGCTGATTCGTTGCATGGGAAGGAAGAAGGTGGCCTCCAAGAAGCCGGTAGTTGAGAAACCTGCTCTTGAGGTAGAAGTCGACGGGCAGCTGAATCCGGAGTTTGCTTTGCCATGAAGACGCCGCGAAGAGTTTCCCTTCTCCGACTACTCGGGAGAAGCACTTGGTTGAGTTGGAGGAGCTGGGGATGATCCGGCCCTAAGGCCTTCTCAGGGTGGGTTGCTCTGGTGAGCACCGAAGTTCTGTTCCTCGCCGGGGGGAGATTGTGCTTTTTGTTTTTTTTTGTTGTTGGCTGGGCTCGCCCTTCCGGCTTGTGCTTTTCTTCATCGTTTTCTTCGGTATTTCTCTATCTCCCTTCACGATCTCACTCCGAATGGGATCCTTCATCTTTTCTGTTTTTTGTTCACTACGTGAGACTTTCCTTGGAATTCCCCCCTCCTTGAATCTCTTCCGTTTCCTTTTTTCGCCTCAAGCCCCAAAAGACCCGGAATGATTCCCTCCATACCCTTGGTGGATGTGGAATTCAGTTCCGTCAGGGGCGCAAGTCGTCTCATTTCTTCGATTATGATCTTGTTGATTCTGTCAAGGATTGGCGATCCGAGTGGTTTTATGCTGGCAACCTTGAGGGTGGGGTTGGTATTCCGGCACTTCAGACCTACTCGGGTACTCCGCCTGTGGTCAATGAGCGGTGGGACAAAGATCAACTTACCCCTGCTGACTACGATCTTCTTCAGCCGTTATTTGATCGGATAAGCTATTTGAAGCAACATGGCTTGTCTGGTTTTGCCATAGTAGCGAGCTATCTTCGCCGCCGAGTGCAACCATTGAAGGCGCGAGAGCACTACGGCTTTGAGTACTCGGGCGCTGAAGACCCTTCTCGGATGGTGATGACTACCGAGTTGTCCAATGGTGAGGTGCTTATGCGTCTTCAGAAGATTCTGAAAGGTGCGACGGTGGTTCCGATGATTGGGTTTGAGTACTCGGCGAGCAATCCTCCCCCCCTATTTGTGAGTACTTTTCTGATCTTTCTTTTTGTTTCTCGAATTCTTTTGTTCATGACTGACTTGTTTTTTATCTTCTTTTGAAGCCTTTTGGCAGGGATTTTGATATTGATGCTTATCTGCTTGTGGGTGGGGAGATTGTTCCTCCTCCGGCTCCTCCAGTTGCTAGTCAGGTATCCGAAGGTCGACTTCTTTTTCCTGGTCTTTCTTTGGTGGAGAGCGTTGAATATGTTCCTTATCGGCCGGTGCCCCTCCCTCGAACTCGTCTTTGGTGCTAAGAGGGCCGGAGCAGCGATTCTTCTTCTATTTGTTAAACGGGCACGGTCTTCTTCTTCGCCTCGGCCTTGGGTAACCTTCCGATAGGTGAGAGTTTTGTTCTTTCTTGTTTTGTTTCTTCTTTGGAGAGTAGTCGACTTCTTTCTTTGGCGGTGGTGCTTACTTTTCTTCTTTTTGGAGATGAGGGTGAGGATGTTGATGATTCTCCCTTCTTCGCTTCGGTGAGGGTTTGTTGTTATATGTTTTCTATATTGCTTGTTTGGCTTGTTCTGACTTGTTTTTGCTTTTTGTAGCCGTCGGGCGACTTCTTCTTCGCCAGCGTTGGATCCCTTGCCGGGTCCTACTCCTTAAATGCTTGATTCTTTGGTGGATCTTGAGGCGGTTATGCCACCTCCCCTCCTCGGCCTCGGATGGCTCTTCGTCGTCTTTGTTAGGTAAGTGCTTGTCTTCTTTTGGCTTTCTTTCTTTTTAGTCGTCCTTTTGTTTTTAACTTTTGTTCTTGTAGGTCATCAGCTCACGACTTCTTTGGCTCCGGGTTCGACTCGGAGAAGACGTGAGCGTTGGGATTATGGGTCGGCGTCTGTTCTCGATCCTAGTCCGGTATTGATTCCGCACCGGCGGTGGCTTCTTCTTTCGCTGGCTGCAGCTGCGACTTCTTCTCTCCCTATGGCTCAGGTTGTTGTGCCGACTTCTTTGGGAGTAGAGAAGTTGCCTTTTGCTCAGTCTCTGACTTCTTCTAGTTATCAGGTTGGATGCTCTTCTCCTCTGTCGCCTTCCTGCACTCCTTGGGATATGATTCGAGATTTGAAGTTGGTGCAGGATCTTGAGGAGGCTTTCAATCCGAAGTTCTCGTCTCAAGAAGCTTGATGCGAGTTCAAGTCTTTTGTTGAGCATTTTCAGGTACCGGCTGACTTGTTTTATTCCTTGGATTCCTTTTGTTCTTTCTTTTTGACTTTTTCTTTTGTTTGCAGGAATATGTTAGTGATTCTGATCTCTTCGTTGGCTCGTCTGAGTCTCAAAAGAAGTTGTTGGATGAGCTGGCTTCTTTGCGGCGGGAACTTGATGAAGAGCGCCAGAAGCATAATTCTTCGGAGGTTGCTTTGAGGGCTCAAATGGTTGCTGCTGTTGATTCCGAGAAAAAGGTCTCCCGCGATCTTCAAGGTATTCTTTTTAGGATATGCTTCTTTTATGCTTTGCGTTTTGCTTTCTTTCTGACTTCTTTGTGCTGCTATTTGTAGCTTTTAAGAAAAAGTACTCGGAAGAGACTGAGGCCTTGAAGCTTGAAGTGCGGGCCTTCCGAGATGATTCGGAGAAGGTAAAAGAGGATGCTGAAGAAATTTTGGCTCGAGCACGGCTGATTAGGGCGCGGTGCTGATCGAGATCTTTTTGCGAGGCTAAGAAGACGATAGAGGATTTGTCTACTCGTCTCAAGGCTTCTGAAGATAAGTGGTCGGCTCTGCTGGGTTCTGTGCAGGGTCTTGCCACTATGCTGAGGAGGCCTGAAGATGTCGGCTTGACCTGGGTTCAGTTCCTTCCTCTTCTGACTCAGAGGACTATCAGCTTTGCCAAGGATGCTGTCTTGCTTGGTGTCCAGGGGGTGTTGGCTCGCATCCGAGTGGTTGATCCCAACTTCCCTCTTGATAGGGTGATGGATGAGCCTCATACTCCTGAGGAAGAACAAGCATTGGTGGAGTCTGAGGCTGCTGTCCTGTCTTTAGCTCAAGATTTTACTGATCTTGTAGAAATAGGGCCGGCGCCTGTTGATGGTGATGGTGGCCATCAGTAGTAGACTTCCTCTATTGTAATAATACTTTGTTGCTTTTTCTGATTTTGTATAAAGATAATTTCCTTTATTTGGCTCTTGATCATTTGTTCTTTCATCTGTCTTGGGGTGTCTGAGTAGTTGGACTCTGGATTGGCTTTGTAGTTGCCTGTTTTGAATAAATAGTTCGGACCGTGGGCCCTCATCCGAGTTCTATATTTTTGGAAGTCGGGATAGGTCGAGCTCTCTCTTTGGCTCTCATCTAGTCCTGAAAAGGAGTTAGGATAGGTCGAGTGTTGACTTTTTTAGCCGTACTCTCATCGTCATTGTGAAAACAATCCGGAATAGTTGGGCTCAGGCTAGGTTGTAGCCATTTTGCACTTCAACGAATAATTCGGACCGTAGGCCCTCATCCGAGTTCTTTTTCTCTAGAAGTCGGGATAGGTCGAGCTCTCTCTTTGGCTCTCATCTAGTCCTGAAAAGGAGCTAGGATAGGTCGAGTGTTGACTCTTTTAGTCGTACTCTCATCGGTATTGTGAAAACAATCCGGAATAGTTGGGCTCAGGCTAGGTTGTAGCCATTTTGCACTTCAACGAATGATTCGGACCGTAGGCCCTCATCCGAGTTCTTTTTTCTCTAGAAGTCGGGATAGGTCGAGCTCTCTCTTTGGCTCTCATCTAGTCCTGAAAAAGGAGCTAGGATAGGTCGAGTGTTGACTCTTTTTAGTCGCACTCTCATCGGTATTGTGAAAACAACCCGGGGGGTCGAGCTTTTTCTTGCTCTCATCGGGGTTCTATGTTACCCGGGTTCTTTTTGGTTGTGGGTCTTTTTATCAGAAAAGGGTGAGTATGATCTTGAAAGCACTGAATCTTACATATATTTGTTTGTTCTATGTGAAGAAACGACGTAATTGGGAGATGTGCCATGTATTCTTGACTGGTGCTCCATCTTCTGTCATTAGCTCATAGGATCCGGGTCCTTTTACTTTTGATACTATGAAGGGGCCTTCCCAAGGACTGAGTAATTTGTGCCATTTGTCTGGTTTCTGAATTTTTCTTAGGACTAGATCACCGGTTTGTAAAGTTCTCGGCTGGACATTCTTGTCATAGTATCTTCTTAATCCTTGCATGTATCTCACTGACTGTAGTGTTGCATTTACTCTGACTTCTTCTAGGCTGTCAATTTCTAGTCTCCTGGTTTCTTCTGCATCTCCTTCATTATATTGTTCTATTTTTGGTGAAGTCCAAATCAGGTCTGCTGGTAATACAGCTTCTGAGCCGTATACTAAGAAGAAGGGTGAATAGCCTGTTGCTCTGCTTATTTGAGTTCTCAGCCCCCAGACTACTTTTGGCAATTCGTCTATCCATTTGGATCCGTAGTCTTTTAAATCTTCGTATAATCTTGGTTTTAGTCCTGCCAAGATGAGGCCGTTGGCTCTTTCTACTTGTCCATTAGCTTGTGGATGGGCTACTGATGCGTAATCGATGTTGAATCCACAGTCTTGTGCCCAACTTTTGAACTCGTTGGCTGTGAAGGGTGATCCCAAATCTGTGATTATTACGTTAGGCATCCCGAATACGTGCATGATTTCTTGGATAAATTCTTGAGCTTTGGCTGAACTATATTTTACCAATGGTTTGTATTCTATCCATTTGGTAAACTTGTCGATGGCTACAAAAATGTACTCGAACCCTCCTTTGGATTTCTTGAGTGGTCCGACTTGATCTAGCCCCCAGCATGAGAAAGGCCAAGCTGGTGGGATGCATATTAGATTGTGAGCTGGGACATGTGCCTGTCTTGCGAACATTTGGCAATTTTTGCAATATCTGACTAGTTCTTCTGCGTCTTTTAAAGCAGTCGGCCAGTAGAAGCCTGAACGGAAAGCTTTTCCTACTAGTGTTCTTGAAGATGCGTGATTTCCGCAACATCCCGAGTGCATTTCTAGCAAGGTATTTCTTTTCCCTTCAGTAGTTGGAACGCATTTTAATAATACTCCCGATGATCTTTGCTCTTTTTGTAAAGATTGTCTCCTACTAGGACATAATTTTTTGCTTCTTCCCGACGACCGAGTGGCCCCGCCTTTATTTTTCGGGTAATTTTTTCTCCTTGATGTAGTCTATGAATACTTGCATCCAAGTTGGGTTGTCTGAACTTATTGTTAAAATTTGGTCTTGTTCGGTCTTCTTTTCGTCGGTCTTGATGGATGGCTTGCTTAGCTCTTTTATAAATACTCCGGCGGGTACTTTTGCCCCTGTCTCGAGCCTAGTTTGGCTAGTACATCATTTGCTATGTTTGAGTCTCGTAATATGTGGTGTATTTCTAAGCCCCGGAAATTTTTCTCAAGTTTTTCGATTTCGAACAAGTAAGCATCCATGTTTTCTTTTAGTGCAATCCCAATCCTTGTTGACTTGGTTGATGACTACCGCCGAGTCTCCGTGAGACTAATAGTCTTTTGATTCCAAGTGAAGTTGCTATTTGTAATCCGTGGATGAGTGCTTCATATTCTCGCTTCATTGTTGGTAGCTTGCCATAGGATTTGTAGAACGTATTCGAAGTTGTTTTCCGTGCAGTGCGATGAGGAGTAACTCTCGCTCCCTGCTCCTCCTAGTTTTAAAGAGCCATCAAAGTACATTTTCCAATGGTCTAAGATGGTGTCCGGAGTGGGTTGTTGTATTTCGGTCCATTCTCGCAATGAAGTCGGATAGTGCACGAGATTTGATTGCCTTTCTTGGTTTGAATTCTATCTTGAGAGCTCCAAGTTCTACCGCCCATTTTGAGATTCGTCCCTGTTGAGTCTTTGTTTCTTAGGATGTCTCCGAGTGGAAAATCTGTGATGACGACTACTTTGTGATCTTCAAGTAATGCCCGAGCTTCCTTGAGGTTATGAGTATTGCGTAGAGTAATTTTTGCACATGCGGGTATCGGCCTTTGATACCGTGAGTACTTCACTTATGTAGTACAATCGGCCTTTGAACTTTGTAAATGTGTTCTTGCTCTTTTCTTTTCGACCACAATGGTCTTGGCCGACTCATCAAGTAGTCGCAGATTATGTAGAGCATGAGATCTTCATCTTTTTTGGTGGTACTAGTACTGGTGATGTGCTGATGTATGCTTTTAGCTTGTCGAAAGCTTCTTGTGCTTCTTCATTCCATGTAAATTTATCTGTCTTCTTTAGTAATTTGAAGAAAGGTAGACCCTTTTCTCCTAGTCTGGAGATGAATCTGTTAAGTGCTGCCATGCATCCTGTCAATTTCTGTAGATCTTTGATATTTGTAGGTGGGCCCATATCGGTTATTGCCTTGATTTGTTTTGTGCTTGCTTCGATTCCTCTTTGGCTGACTAGAAATCCGAGTAGTTGTCCAGATGATACTCCGAAAACGCACTTGTTGGAGTTGAGTTTCCACTTCCATTCTTTGAGGTTGTTGAAAGTTTGCTGTAGGTCTTCAATCAGTGAATCTGGGTTCTTTGTTTTGACGACTACATCGTCTACATATGCCTCGGCGTTTTTTCCTATCTGATCTCCTAAACAAGTCTGGATTGCTCTTTGATATGTTGCTCCAGCATTTTTGAGTCCGAAAGACATTGTTGTATAACAAGTAGGCACCGAATGGTGTAATAAAAGAAGTCTTGCTTTGGTCTTCTTCCTTTAGTGCAATCTGGTGGTATCCTGAGTAACAATCTAGGAAAGATAAAAGAGATGATCCCACTGTTGAATCCACTATTTGATCAATTCTTGGTAATCCGAAGGGGTCTTTTGGGCAATGCTTATTGAGGTCGGTGTAGTCGACGCACATACGCCATTCGTCCGTGTTCTTTTTGTGTACTAAGACGGGATTTGCCAACCGGCCCGATGTAGAATTTCTCTTATGAACCCCGGCTGCTAGTAGTCGGGCTATTTCTTTCTTTATTGCCTCCTTTTTGTCGGGTGAAAAAACGTCGTAGTCTTTGTTTAATTGGTCTTGCTCCTTTGTTGACTTCAATTTTGTGCTCACCAACTCTCTTGGGACTCCGGGCATATCACCTGGTTTCCAAGCGAACATATCCTTGTTGTCCCGTAAGAAGTTGGTGAGCGCGAAGTTCCTATTTGGTAGGCGATGTGCGCTGATTGTGGCAGTTTTGGATGGATCACCCGTCCCCAAATCGATCTTTTTGGTGCCTTCTCCTTCACTGTGGTAATTGTACTTTGTTTTTTGGCTGGTATCTCTAGCTCTTCTCATTTCTTACTTCTTCTATCGCCGACTTGATTTCACCTTGTGTTTTTGATGATATCTCAGTATTGCTTGTACGTCGCATTCATAAGCTCTTTTCAAGTCTCCTTTGAGGGAAAGTACTCCATGAGGTCCTGGTATTTTGAGTAGTAAGTATGGGTAGTGTGGTATAGCCAAAAATTTTGCTAGTGCTGGTCTTCCCAATATTGCGTGATATGAAGATTCGAAATCTGCTACTTCGAATTTTATGAGCTCTGTCCTGTAATTTGCTGGAGTTCCGAATGTTACTGGAAGTGTAATCTGTCCAAGAGGCATAGCTGGTTTCCGGGGGTACTATTCCGTGAGAGAACGGTATTTGGTAGGTGTGATCATCTTTAAGAACTCGCCCCATCTTTTTTTAAGGTATCGGCCGAAGATGATGTTGAGTCCCGCT
Source organism: Chrysopogon serrulatus (assembly GCA_015844335.1). Lineage (NCBI taxonomy): Eukaryota > Viridiplantae > Streptophyta > Magnoliopsida > Poales > Poaceae > Chrysopogon > Chrysopogon serrulatus. Next base: position 26,521 of record JADLZL010007963.1, read on the forward strand.
CCTCCGTCAATGAGTACTTTAGTTATCAATTATCGCCGCTATTGTCGGTCCGAGTACTAGTGGATATAGCCCTGCATTTCCAACACTTGTCCATTGATCTTCACGTGAAAACTGGATTGGATACTGAGACCAGTTTAGATATCTTGGTGTGGCTGGTTCTGCCGCCATTATGGTTCTCCAAGCGAGTTTGTCCTCTTGTTTGCTTCTGGAGCCGGGTACTCCCGAGAAGATTACTGATACTGTTGCTCTTGGGTTTTGGAAACCGTTTTCTGTTGTGCTGTTCTCTTCTTTTTTCTCTTCTTCTTTTTCTTGTTTGTTTTTCTTCGTATATCTTTCTTGGAATATGCGGCATTCTCCCATTGCATGAAATCCTGTTGGATGATAAATGCACTTCATGTTTTCTAGCTCTTCGAATTTCCTTGTCGGGTAAAATTTCTTCTTTTCGGTTGATGCCACCATATTATCTGAGTATATCCTTTTGTTGTCGAAATCTTGTCTATTATCGTGATTGTTCCACCTTCTTGGGTTGTCCTGATATCTCGGGTTGTCTTGATATCTGGTGTTGTCCTGGTACCTTGAGTTGCTTGGTATCTCGAGTTCTCTTGGTATCTTGAGTTGTGATCATTTGAGTTGTTTCTTCTACCCGGTTGTTTTGTCATGCGGGTTGTTTCTATTATCCGAAATCTCGTGTCTTTTCTTTCGCTGTGATCATCTTTTCAACTGTTTCTTTTGAATTCGTCATTTGTGCGTGGATTTTCTTTGCAGTAAATCATGAAACATCCATCTTACTTTTACGCCCATATGAAAATGCTTCGATTACTTCTCTTTCAAGTAATGTCATGTACTTGTGCTCTGAGTTCTCCAAATCTTCTGTAGAAGTCTCTCAGGCTTTCTCCTGGGTTTTGTTTTAAACCTTTCAACTCGGCTTGTGTTATTGGATGGATAAGTATGCCTGCAAAATTTTCGCAAAAGGCTTCTTGTAGATCACTCCATGTTTTGATAGATCCGGGTCGTAACTTGTCGAACCATTGGAGTGGTAATGTTTCTAGAGCCATTGGAAAAAACAGTGCTTTGATGTCGTCGTCTCCTCCGGCTAGTTCTATAGATTGGGAATATATCCTGAGCCATTGCATTGGTTCAGTTTTGCCATCATATTTTGAATGGTTGGAAGGTTTGAACTTGTGAGGTAGTCTGACTGTTAGTAATCTTCCTGCGAAACAAGGAAACCTGTCGGGTGCTTTTCAGTTTGCAAATCGGAATCGCTTGACCGTCGTATCTTGAAGTAATTCTTGGAGGACTTCGTGTGGCGTAGGTGATCTGCCCCTGTTTTCCCCGGTTCTTTCTGTCCGGTTATGATGTGGTTGAGCTCTTCTTCCGTAATTTGAAGTTGATAACCTTTCGAAAGCAGAAATTCTTCGGGTTCTTTGACTGGTTTGCTCAGATGGTGCTTGTCTCTGGGGTACTCGATCTTCTTGTATTCTTTGAGCTGTGTCTTTAAGTAAATCTCTTAGTTTGTTTTGTTCTTCGTTTGGTCGTTGTATGGCGTCAATCTCATTGATCAATTCTTGTATTTTGTCGATTGGATCGAGCCTGGTTCTTGCCGCTGTTCGTCTTTCGTCGGCTTCTCTTTCCGCTCTCTTCTGATTGTACTCGGCTAGTTCTTCTTCGTATCTTCGCCATGCTTCCCTTCGTTCTTGTACTCGGTTCCTTCTTCCCCCTTTCTTCTTGTTTCTTCTTTCTCTTGCTATCCTTTGGCTTTCAGTTTCTCCATCTTTTGTAACAGAATCGGCTGGTATATCGGCCTCTGATTCTTCCGATGAGTTGTAGTTGGGTTGAACCGGTGGTACTAAGGGCTGTCTCATCATTAGTACTTCTTTCCGTTTACTGGGCGAGAGGTCGAGTTCTTCTTCTCCTTTCATGGGTTTGCCATATTGAAAAGGAAGGAAGTCGGAGTACTTATCTTGTTTGAAGATGTTCCAGTGGTAGGATTCTAGTGCTCTTTGGGTGGCGTCTTGATATAATCGTGCCGAGTTGTTGAAGCCATGGGGAAAAGAACTCGGCTCTTCTTCTTGTTTACTTGTTTCTTCTGTTAGCTTGAGTCTTGAAAAAATTTCTCGTATCTCGAACGTGGGTTCTTGAAGTAGTCGGCTGTGGAGAACTCCTTGGTCGTCTGCTTCGCAAGCCCAGCTTCCGAAGACGAAAGTTGATCCAGTCGGAAAGATCATAGTGCGTAGGTCCATCGAGCTCTTGACGTTGATTTCGCCGAAAGCCCCTACCTGGCGCGCCAGCTGTCGGTGTTTGACCACCGATAGCCTGCCACGGGGTTCCCGTAGCAGTTGATTCGGACCTCGGCGAATAACTAGAACTCGGCGGTACGACGCGAAAGACACGTGATTTATCCTGGTTCGGGCCCTCGTCGGCGAGTAAAAGCCCTACTCCAGTCGGCCTAGGCCTTTTGCCTTGGATTGATGATCGAGATCGCGTATCGTTGGTCTGTTACAAAGAGGGTGCTCTGGCTCCTTTTTATGAGAGGGAAAGAGTCAGAGCTATGATTTCTAATCCTAGTCGGACTTGTAGAAGGTGTTCTGTTCCTATTACAGATGTTACTTTCTATCTGTCTAACTAGGATGACCCGTACCCTACTCGGATCCGGTCTTCTTGCTATTGTCCTGACGGGCGCCGTCTTGTTGAGTACTCGGGTACGTCCCGTACCGACACCTCCTAATTGCTGCATCGACTAGCTCTCTTAACTTACTCGTTAGGGACCCTACGTTCCAGCTACCTAGACGAATCCTAGTGGGCTCGACTAACTTCCTTACCCTTCGCACCCGTCGCTGGTGTGAAGACCCTTGCTCATTTTTCACCACACCCGGGCGCCGATGTGGCGCGCCACTAAGGATGCGACGACCCGATCCTTGCTCACTTGACACCGTGCCCAGATCACGACACGGCGCGTCACGGGGGTGACGACTCAGCCCTTGCTCATTTGACACCATGCCCGGGATCCGACATGGCGCGTCGCTAAGAGGGTTACGCCCCAACGAGAGTCTATCAGGTCTCATCTCCATAAGAGTGGCTGGTTTTTACGTCCGGCTCGCCACACCAATACACAACCCTCCTCCTTTACCAGGGTTTGGGACCTGCTATGCTAAGACACCAAGGCACCCCAGCACAGGCGGAGTTTTAAGATAACTCTTAACATTATTGATTTATCCATATTATATGCACGAGCCACTTGCTCGTTCATTGATTGATCAGTATGGAGTGTGGACCACTGTTCCAGCTTATTATGCAGCGGCAGCGCGTAGCCGCGTGTACTCGTGGAACACGAGCTGGCTGAGCTATCTGCTCGCGCCGGTGGGTAGAGGTTATTATTATCTGCGCACGCTGGCAAGAGTGTCTGTAGTAGACATGAGCGCGTCCAAACTGGCTTTGTCTGAAATGACAAAAAGTTTATACATTTATAAGATGGCAAGTGGAACTAAATAAGTACTTAAGAGGTTTAGGGCCTGTTTAGTTTATGATCTTAACTTGCCACGTCTAACCTTCGGTAAACCGTGGCTGTCAAATAAAGTGTGGTGAACAAAAACGACGCCAAACTTTTGGCAAACTTTGACACGACAATGAGTTTATGACATGTGGGGTAGGGTGCTAAAAAAGTTTGGCATAGTAGTGAACTAAACAGCTGCCAAAAAAAAAAACTGTGGCACGACTAACGTTTGGCGTGACAACCTTGGTCGCCAACCAAACAGACCCTTATATAATGGATTTATTAAAAAAATAAAAGTTTACCAAAAGAACTTAAAGATTACCTTGATGATGGAATACATAAACACGGGATATAGGAATGAAAAAGGTGAGTGAAAGTCGACTAGTGTTGTTCCAAAAAAATTGATTGGCGATGGCATATGAAGTTTTTGCTGATGGATACAATAATAGGGGACACAAGACGAAAAAATTTGTGTGCTACAACAGAACTCCCAAAGTCCAGAATTTCTACTGGCTGCTTGTGCAGCAACGAATCAAGTGCAGAGCAAATTTGAGAAAGAAGAACATAGATGATGACACTTGCTGGATCTGTGCACAAGGGCCGGAGACAACAAACCACCTGATCTTGGCGTGTCCCTTTGCAAAACAGGCCTGGAACAGAGTGGGGATATAGATGTTGACAACACAGGCGGAGGTGATCTGGACTGTAAGCAAGCCGCCTAGCAACAAGTTTTCAGGACTATGGAAGCATCGCTTCCGTCCTGGAGACCGCTCTGGAGTCCTTCGTTGGTGCCAACTGTTTTCATCATAATGTAAAATCTCAAGCTCTTTGTTATGATCCAAGCTTGTAACTGCTAAGTATGTATTGAGCTTCAAGCTTTTGCTGCTCCTTTGCAATACAAGGTGGGGAGTGCTCCTCCTCTCCGTTTACATCAAAAAGAAAAATAAGCAATACAAATAGACAGAGAAACAATGATCTAAAACAAATTATTTTCAAGTAAAAGTCTAAATATTTCAACAAAAATAAGGTATCTTTATGTGGTATTTATGCAGTGTGGAAAGAGGTAGTACTTTGCAATTCAATTAGCTAAAACTGGATTTTTTTCATGGTACTAAAAAAGACAAGAAAACTACAAGGATCATCTTTGGAAAGGATTGCATGTATGTATATGTGAGCTATCCAAATCGCACACCAATAATGTCTTGGTACGCCCATGATTTTTTTTGAAGCATTCTAAATACCCATATCAATCTCCAATCACCTTCCTCCACATCCTGTGTTCTACGCCCTAACCATACGGTTTGAAAACGATTGAGGTGTATTTCGACCCTTAATCTCTCTTATATCATCAACTGCTAAAAATGCAGATCTATTGATACAAGTTATAATAATTTATGGGTTTGTTTGGCTGCACTCAAATGCACCCTAATTCATACTGTTTTAAAAAATTGAGATATATTTTAGTTTAAATTCTACCTCAATTCCTCCCAAACCGTATGGATAGAGAGTATTTGAGTGCAGCCAAACAAATCCTACATATAATTTTACCATTGTTGGTCAAACTTTACAAAAATTGAACTTTTCTCTAATGAAATTATGTTTACCGATGGAGGGAGTAGTTCAAACACGGTTCCGTGATACACGTTGTTTTGTTTCTATAATGATCGACGACTTATATTATATATCTCTTCATGAGCCACCAGCTCTGTCTCGCGCCCTATAAATAGCTGACCTGCTCGCCCAGCGATCACTCGCTCACTCACTCACACACACAGCAAATACCCACAACAAGCCCACAGCTAGCCACTCCAAGGAACTGGTAGTTGCCGGTAGTAGAACCGAAGATGTTCGGAAACATCGGAAAGATCCCGGTGATCGGCGACCTGACGGGCAGCAACAAGAATGCGCACCTCAAGGGCAACGTGGTGCTCGTCCGCAAGACCGTGCTCGGCTTGGACGTCACCAGCATCGCCGGCTCCATCATCGACGGCGTCAGCGAGTTCCTCGGCCGCGGCGTCACCTGCCAGCTCATCAGCTCCACCGTCGTCGACCCCAGTGAGCAGAGCCCCCTAGCTCCCTACTCTGAATCTCTCAGTTCTCTTACATGCATCAGTAGTGCTAATAATTAATAAAGTGAAAAAGATGTCGTTTTCAAAAACAGAGAGCGACAAAATTTAATCTACGGAGGATACTTGAGACGAACAATGACGAAAACGACGGCCGATGAATCCACTTTAAAATCCACTAGCTAGCATAGTAAAACGGATCTAGACAGGGAACGGATAATATTTTTAACATATACTAATACTAGTAGGGGTACCTGATATTTTTTACACGTTGGTCAGCTCGTCTGTGGCTCTGAATATCTGGTACTGACTCGTGACGTTGACCGGCGCGCGCGCGCGTGCAGACAATGGCAACCGCGGGAAGGTGGGCTCGGAGGCGAGCCTGGAGCAATGGCTGCTGAACCCGCCGCCGCTTCTGACCGGCGAGAACCAGTTCCGCGTCACCTTCGACTGGGAGGTGGCGAAGCATGGCATTCCAGGCGCCATCATCGTCAAGAACAACCACGCGTCCGAGTTCTTCCTCAAGACCATCACCCTCGACAACGTCCCCGGCCACGGCACCATCGTCTTCGTTGCCAACTCATGGATCTACCCGCAGTCCAAGTACGGCGGCTACAACCGCGTCTTCTTCGCCAACGACGTGAGTACTAGCAGCAGCATACTATTTCAGTTCAGACAATGCCGCAATGGGCACAAGAGTCTATTGGCAATTAATCATCAACACACGATTAACTCTTCTCTTGTCTACACGTTCGATCAGACGTACCTTCCCAGCCAGATGCCGGCGGCGCTCAAGCCTTACCGCGACGACGAGCTCCGGAACCTGAGAGGCGACGACCAGCAGGGCCCGTACCAGGAGCACGACCGCGTCTACCGCTACGACGTCTACAACGACCTCGGCCTGCCTGACAGCGGCAACCCGCGCCCCGTCCTCGGCGGCACCCAGGAACTCCCCTACCCGCGCCGCTGCCGCACCGGCCGGAAGCCCACCAGAACCGGTGCGTGTCTGTCTCGTTCTCCCCGGCCGTTTTAACAACCTAGTATACACGAACGCAGCCAACAAATTTTAACTTTTGGCACGATCGACGGCAGATCCCAACAGCGAGAGCAGGCTGACGCTTGTCGACGGCGACGTCTACGTGCCGCGCGACGAGCGTTTCGGCCACATCAAGAAGTCGGACTTCTACGGCTACGCGATCAAGGCGCTCGTCAACGCCGTCATCCCGGCGATCCGCACCTACGTCGACCTGTCGCCCGGCGAGTTCGACTCCTTCAAGGATATCCAGAAGCTCTACGAGGGCGGGATCCAGCTGCCCAAGATACCGGCCCTGGAGGACCTGCGGAAGCAGTTCCCACTCGAGCTTGTCAAGGACGTCCTCCCCGTCGGCGGCGACTACCTCCTGAAGCTCCCCATGCCGCAAATCATCAAAGGTCGAACATCATCTCTGCGTGCAAATGCATGCGAAACTTGTCTTTTATTTAGTCACTATTAAATATGGTTGCCAATTCCATCTCGATTATTCTGGCTACGCAGAGACCAAGACAGGTTGGATGACGGATGAGGAGTTTGGACGGGAAATTCTCGCCGGCGTGAACCCCATGATCGTCAAGCGTCTCACGGTGAGGGAACGATCCATCCTCATCACTTGACAGACTTGGAAGTCCTTGGCTTAATTAATTAATTTTACCCGGCCGTGTTTTCAGGAGTTCCCTCCGAGAAGCAGTCTTGACCCGAGCAAGTACGGTGACCACACGAGCACCATCACCGAGGCGCACCTCGCGAACAAGCTCGAGGGCCTCACCGTGCAGGAGGCGATGGACGGCAACCGGCTCTACATCCTGGACCACCACGACAACTTCATGCCGTTCCTGGTCAGAATCAACAGCCTGGAGGGCAACTTCATCTACGCCACCAGGACCGTGCTGTTCCTGCGCGGCGACGGCACGCTGGTGCCGGTGGCCATCGAGCTGAGCCTGCCCGAGCTCCGGGACGGCCTGACCACCGCCAAGAGCACCGTGTACACGCCCACGGCGACCACCGGCGCCGAGGCGTGGGTGTGGCACCTCGCCAAGGCCTACGCCAACGTGAACGACTACTGCTGGCACCAGCTCATCAGCCACTGGCTCAACACGCACGCCGTGATGGAGCCGTTCGTGATCGCCACCAACCGGCAGCTCAGCGTGACGCACCCCGTGCACAAGCTGCTGCTGCCGCACTACCGCGACACCATGAACATCAACTCCAACGCGCGCCAGATGCTCGTCAACGCCGGCGGCATCTTCGAGACCACCGTGTTCCCGCGCCAGTACGCGTTCGAGATGTCCTCCGTCATCTACAAGAACTGGAACTTCACCGAGCAGGCTCTCCCTGACGACCTCATCAAGAGAGGCATGGCGGTCGCCGACCCGTCGAGCCCGTACAAGGTGCGGCTGCTGGTGGAGGACTACCCGTACGCGTCGGACGGGCTGGCCATCTGGCACGCCATCGAGCAGTGGGTGACGGAGTACCTGGCCATCTACTACCCCAACGACACCGTGCTGAAGGAGGACGTGGAGCTGCAGAAATGGTGGAAGGAGGCGCGCGAGGTCGGGCACGCCGACCTCAAGGACGCGCCCTGGTGGCCCAAGATGCAGACGGTGCCGGAGCTGGCCAAGGCCTGCACCACCATCATCTGGATCGCGTCGGCGCTGCACGCCGCCGTCAACTTCGGGCAGTACCCGTACGCCGGGTACCTCCCGAACCGTCCGTCCGTCAGCCGGAAGCCGATGCCGGTGCCGGGCAGCGACGAGTACGCGCAGCTGGAGAAGAACCCGGAGAAGGTGTTCGTGCGCACCATCACGAGCCAGTTCCAGGCCCTCGTGGGCATCTCGCTGCTGGAGATCCTGTCCAGCCACTCATCCGACGAGGTGTACCTCGGCCAGCGCGACACGCCGGAGTGGACGTCGGACGCCAAGGCGCAGGAGGCGTTCAAACGGTTCGGCACGCGGCTGACCGAGATCGAGAAACGCGTGGTGACCATGAACGCGGACCCACGGCTCAAGAACCGCAACGGGCCGGTCCAGTTCCCCTACACGCTGCTCTACCCCAACACCTCCGACAAGAAGGGAGATGCCGCCGGCATCACCGCCAAGGGCATTCCAAACAGCATCTCCATCTAAAGTTCCGAGCGTTTTCCCGGTCCGTCAAGCGTGGTCCATTTCCAAACAGCCTTTTTTTTAAAAAAAACACCAAACAGCCAACCCCTTACCGAAGCCGCTACAGTTTACGTCCGGCTGTGTAAGACTGTAATAAGGCTTCTTTCAGTTCCCCAATAATGAAGTTAATTTGTGCTTCATCTATTTTGTCTTAAACAACGGAGTAGTCAGAAATATCTTACTCGCGCCGGTGTTTTCTATCACCCCCAGGGGATAGCTGCCCACCCACCAAAAAGGGAGCAGCACATGCTGAGCAAACTAGGAGACAAGCAGACTTGCCAAAAGGACCAGCAGGACGAGCTTCACGTACAGACGACACAACATCCCACGCACATGAAAAAAAATAAAATGCAATGGTTTGCTGTTCTGACGCCACAAGCAACTTCAATTACTAAACTTTGAATGGCTATAGTTTTTAATTAACACATCAATTATCTGATATGTTTGCACCATAATATTCATTGTACTTAAATCTATAAAACAAGATCCCACTTGACTATGTTTTAGTAAAAATCATTTTTGTGACATATGGAGTCCACATGAAAATGTCTAAAAGATTTTGGCTTTCATATTACGTGGCTTTACTACAAATTGCGTAATATTTTATATTGGAGGACTGAATTTCCTGCTAAAAAATTAGAGCAAACCTGGCAATGAATTTCAAGTAGATTCAAAATGATTAGGCCCTGGGTCAGCAAATGATTTATTATTTTCTTAATGATGCGTTCAGCAAATGAAAAATCTTCAATTTTTGCCAAAATGAGGCTTGTAAGTGGACGGGTGAACAATGACAAGCCAAATTTATGGTCATATAAAATTTTAGAGGAGAAATTGTGTTTGGTTATTTTCTAGACCAAATTTACTAAGATTCGAAGCATAAAATGTGGGGCCGATGTGTCTCTATTTTTCTAGAGAAAAAAAAAATCAACTTCCTGTCAAAACCCATGTAAATCACGACAAAAATATCGTCTAAATTCACCAAAAAAATCACACATGTAGCTGATATGATGATACATAATCTTGTAAAATATTTTGTCCAAACTCAACTTTGTTTGTAAGATATGTCAAGTATATATGTCTTGTAAAATATGATGATACACTATCTATGGTAGTATATATGTCAAGTATGCATGTATACATAGAGTATATGGTTATACTTATTTTATTTACTACGATCAGTGGCATTTTTGTAATATATTAAAAAATATAGGTTCCTTTGAAATTTTTTCGCATAGAAAGATTTGAAGTATCTTAGTATGAGTATATAAACATACTCAAAGTGATAAACAAGTATGAACATATACGCAATATGATTTTTTAAAGATGAGAGTAACTACTAGGGAGTAGGAAAACCTCGTCATATATATATATATATATATATATATATATATATATATATATATATATATATATATATATATATATATATATATATATATATATATATATATATATATATAGCATTTAATTACATGGGTGTCATCTGCACCCCCTAGGGGTATAGGTACTCACGGCTTGGATCGTTGCCATGTGTCACATTGGACATGTGGATGCTAGTAGCTAAAATAAGTATGGGGAACACACATGAATCCGTGTTTGTCTATTTCGGGAATGGAATGGACCATGTGATACTTTTTTTCAATTTACATACAGAGAAAAAGCTGGACGTTTGTGGGAAGGGTTCCCGTTACCAATTGCCATGGCCTGCAATCCACGTGAGGTTATGGATGAGGTCAGATTGGCTGGTACTACTAGTATATCACCTCTTTAACTTTCTATGATTTACTTGATTTTGAATGGCCACAATTTCTAAATCGTTTATCATTTCAATAATATGTTTGTGCTAGAATATTTCTTACAATTAAATCTATAAAACAAGATGCTATGTTTTAATGAAAAATCATATAAGACATGCCGTTTTTAGTATCCATATTTTCAAATCTGACCAATAAAAAATTACAAAAAAAGAAATCCTTGTATATACCAGTGAAAAGTCTTTGAGCCGTCACCAAGTTCAATCAGATCCCACATGCGGCTCCTCAGTAACTTTGCTTTTTATAGGTGGAACAAAAATGTTTGGATGATGGCCCAACCAAATTTTCTTTTATCCAGATTCTAAAATCTGAGACCAAACTGGACCTTGGTTTGTGACCGAACTAAATCTTGGCTAGTGTGAAAATCTGTAGTAGTAAAAAATATTTAGATGATGGCCCAACCAAATTTCTGCAATATTTGTAAGTATGTCATGTAGGATTCATATGTTATTGTTTATTTTCTTCAAGAAAAAATGGTCAAAAAATCACAAAAATATTACGGTGAAAAGAAATCATAAATCTAATATATTATTAATTACTTTCTCCATCCCAAATAATAAGTCATTCTAAAAATCTTCGAGAGTCAAAGTTTTTCAAGTTAACTAAATTTATATAATAAAAAATAATAATAATTGTAACAACAACTAAATATTGATAGATTTTTTTCATTAGTTATATTTTCATTGTATACCTATTTGATGTCATAAATTTTACGTTTTTTTCTATAGTTTTGTTCAAACTTAAAAAGTTTGACTCTCTATAATTCTTAATATGACTTATAATTTGAGATAGAGGGAGTAGATATTAAGATTCGAAGTTTGAGCATCTACAAATTTCCAAATGCGTACATATATAAGCATATGAATGGCACGGCAAACCGCCGCGTTCCTACACTCGTGCACCGTGGCCAAGTAGGTCACAGTACACAACGCGTCATCCGAGTGCCAGTAAATTTCAGACAACCATCCACATAGCTAGACCCCAGAAACACCTATCGCTGGTCGCAAAACAAGTTGTGAGCCTGTGCATACTGGCAACGGGTCTGACCACTATAGCGAGCATCAAGTTGTCAAAAAAAAAAAAAATGATGCCCAACGCAGTGCTAATGGACCCTACACAAAGTGGACGTCACATATTTTGTTTTTTATATCCCCATGTCCGGTTTGACTAAAATAAATGTAATTTTATGTCCATATACAGTGTAAACCGGTAAATTACTAACAGCACTGTTCCTGTGTTACATCTTCTTTGAGGTTCCATCTTCTTTTGAGGTAAGTATACTCCTACGAGTACTAGTACAGTGCCCGTGCTAACGCTACGGCTTTATTTTAGAAACGGACATAAAAACAACCAAAAATAATATTTTTTTCATAGTCCAAATAGCCATGTTTAAGCAATCATGATTCTATAAAGCAAGGCTAAATCCACCATTGTGGTCCAGAGAACAAAATACAACAACTGAAAAGAGAAATGCAAACTTTTTTCTTGCAATTACACCGTATATCAAGTACATGGTTCATTTAAACGTTGTACCCTGTGACAACATTTGCCAAATCGATTGATCTTGAAACCGCCTTAAACCAAGGATCAGCTCTCTTCTCCCTGTTGCGTTCTCCGTATGTGTGATCCCGCAAATACCGCTATTTAATCCGGACTCCTACAGACTAACCCCAAAGAAGATATGCATCTTGTTTGAATTTGCATTACCAACACAGGAGGAAGATCAAAGAAAACATACTTGGTCCGATATAGCCTGAAGATGGCATTGGCATTGGCTGGGATGTATATTATACAGGGTATGTTGTGAACTCTTCGCACCTGCAAGAGTGGTAATGCAAACGAAAAACCATAAATTAGTAATCCAAAAAAAATATAATGGTTTACCAACATGACAAAAATTTAAAGTATGAAGCACACGCCAAAGAATATAAATATGAAGCACACACCATGAATCACCAATTTAGGACGTCTTTATAAACAATATTCTTGGTGCTCTTTCCTGTATGATCCAATTCTTGTTTTGGTCTTGCTAGAACTCTCGTTGTTGATCTTGACACCCCCCTTGATAAACCAACATAAAGTCGACCATGCGAGAACATAGGTTGGAAGGTAGATCCCAACATTAGGGATGGTTTGTCCCTGCGATTTATTTATCGTCATGGCAAAACTTAGCCTAAGCGGGAATTGTTTTCTCTTGAACTTGAAAGGAAGAGAAATATCATCCGAGGGAGACAATGGGAGCCTTGGTATGAAAAACCCTTTTCCGTGCATGCTTTGTGCCCAAAGAACAATCTCGGCATCAATTGCATTGTCTTGCAATGCTCGACCATAAGCCTTGTGCCATTGCATAACCCGTTGTTAGGATCAAGGTTGTGGAGTAGAATCACGGGACAATTGATTTTTAGCTTCAGCTCATGCGGTGGGAGGCCATTTGGAGTGATTGAGTTTAAAAATCAATAGGGAAGTGATTCGAGGATCATCAACAACAAGTGTCGAAGCTATGATAAACCTTTTCCTCACCCGAAACCTTTCAATCATCATTGCATTCAGCCTATCAACATGTTCATTTTTGTGGATAGAATGGCACGAGAGCTCATATAGGCAGTTGATGTTGCATGTTCTTCAAGTGACGGGAAAACATCTTGAATGAGCTTGTTAACTGCCACATCCGTGTCAGTATAACCAATAACAATGTCATCAGGGAGTCGAACATAATCGTCTCCAATAGTTTTCTCAGATCCATTTCCAATTCGAAGTAGGTAGTCAGAAAACCAAGGGTCTGACTGTGCTCTCATGTTACATGACAATCTTATCTTTCTTATTTTATCCCACAGATAGGATCTTTGCAATGTAGCATCAGTTACCTGTGCTCTCGTGCCACGTGGCACCACAAGAAGGACTTGTCTGAAGTCTCCACCAAATACCATGACCTTTCCTCCAAATGGCAAAGCACATTCCATAATATCCTGTAGGGACCTATCCAATGTCTCTACACACTGACGCTTGGTCATGGCAACTTCATCCCAAATAATCAAGGATGCCCTACGAAGCAACTCTGCAGTGCCGCTTTGCTTTGTAAAGCTACATATGCTGTTGTCCCCAACTTTTATTAGAATTTTAAACCTAGAGTGTGCAGTGCGTCCTCCGGGCAATATTGATGCTGCTATACCAGATGTGGCTGTTGCAATGGCTATTAATCCTTTGGAACGAACTCTAGCAAGTAGGGCCTTGTATAGGAATGTCTTTCCCGTGCCTCTCGGACCATCTACAAAAAAAACTTGGCTCTGATTGGCAAAGACATGCTGGATGATTTCATCAGAACCTTCTCTCTGCTCCTTGTTAAGGGAATTAAAAATATCTAAGTGCTCCTGGTCTACAAAGACATTCTGTTCCTCTCTAACCTCTTTCATCATGTCAACGGAGCTTGGACCCTCATCGCAAATAGGTGGCAGACCAAAATCTCTGATATCTTTCCCCATCGAGTGAAGCATATCCCGTATGTCTCTAAGCACCATTTGCTCCACGGTCGATGTGTTACTGTTGTCCCTTCTAAAGTCGTCTCCTAGAGCATCCTTATGCTTGTCCCATAGTCCTCGTATGTTAGTGGCCTCAGAGAACACAAGAATGGTAGCAAACAACCTTCGCAAGGCACACGGCATCTGGAAAGTGGTAGCCTCAGTCAAGCAGTCATCTATTGATTTATCCATCTTGATAAGCCCTCTTTTCTCGCATGCCTCCCTAAAGTAGAGTATGTTACACCGGCCACTGTCCTCAAATCTTCAAATGATGTTGCACCTCTCACATGATTCAGTAGCACTCTTAGGAAGTATCTCCCCTTCACCTAGATTAGCATAGACCATCCGGCCTATCTCGTGCCGATGCCTTTTTTCTTATTTGCCACACCTTCTTCCCTTGGATCCAACGGTAGTGTTCTCGAGAATTCTCTATACAATAATTTCCTTGCAGCCCTATCTTCACTATTTTTATTGAAATATTCGTCGGTGTGGTCCTATTAGAACCCGGGGCGATTCACAACATCCTCTAGGTTTTCCTCCTCATTGTATGACATAGATCGCATGTTTGGCAAATGTAGTTGTAGTTGCAATATAGCAGGATAGACTCCAAACATTGGAAAACCAAATATCCTATGTACGACTTCCGGTGGAGAAATGTACCTAGCACTCCTATCTTTGTTGTATCTCATTTATTACACCATCATCTCTACCATTTTGGTCTGCATTTATCGAGAATGATGCTTGGTCATGGCCTTTATATACATACTTAAATAGATACTTCACCGCCTTTAATGCTTGAGCAGGCTTCAACATTTATGTGACAGCTTGTATCTCATGAGCGAGACCCGGGGTTGTATGGCACCACCCACTGTTATCTAACTCAGCTCTCCTAATCTTGACTCGGCGTCCATCATCTCTTCTCCGTAGTTTGGATAGGAGTCATCTCCTTGTTGGGTTGCCTCACGTAACTGCCGAGGGTATTGAAAGCAACACTCTCCATCCACCATGCACGCGCAATTTTTTGTTTAGCACGCCACATGGTCCATGCAACATGTGGCTGATAACCAGATCATGCAACTTTAGGTATTTGTCCTTGTGCGGTATCTCGCTGAAATAACTTCGATCGTATGCATCCGGGGTTGTCAACTTACTCTCGACTTCATGATAAGTAGAAAATGCTCATGTGGCGGACCCTTTTTTGAAACTCGTTACATGGACATATGCTGCAACATCACCAAAATATTTTTTTCTTGATCGAAGATCTTTTTAGATCCCCGCAAATTTGCCCCCTCAGACACTCTTGCCACAAGTTACGGCCTATCTTGTGGTTCTTGTCCGGGGTTCAAGATTGCTTGTTATCTCTTCCCAGTAGGGATTGCATGTCATGGTGATGAAGTAATCAGGTTTTCCAAAAACGCTGTACAATAGCCATAGCATTAAGGAACCTTTGTTGCATGTCTCGATCACATCTGGGAAAGATCTTGGTAGCACAATTCTCTTGCCAACCTTAGACCCATGCGTCTCTCCAAACTGTCCATGCATCATGCAATCCCTAAGTTACATTTAAGGACGTATAATGTTAGCAAAAGGCAGCAATAAGGTTGCAAAGTTCATAAAAAAAATAAATAAACAAATAATATAAGTGTTACTCGGTATAGCTCGCCCATATCGGTTTTCGGTTATCGGGATTAGAGTACCAATCTAGCCTCATAGACTCAATCTTTATATACATATCCACGACCCTTTGCTGAAAAAAGACGTCCTCCAAATAATAAAATATTAAAAAGTCCACGCCTAAACCCGCAACTTGAAAAAAGTAGTATTCTCTTGCGTTACATATCTTGTGGACTGTCTTTTGCATCTGCAACTTTATTTATCCAGTCACCTTCTTGCATGTCATTGTCAACTTCTTCCTCATGATTGTCATTGTTATTATCAGCTGCAATTGAAAAAAATATTATAGATATATTTCTAGAGGATGTTAATCTATACTATATTATAGAGAAAATAATATAATACGAGATAATATACCTTGATAGCCACTAGTAGTCCCATTAACATTATTAGAAGCTAGGGTTGCTGATGGTGGAGCGACTGTATATGCACAATCGAAAAAATATTATAGATATATTTTTAGAGGAAGTTAATATAGTACTAATATAGCAATGGCTCAATAGAATCAGTATTATAGAGAAAATAATATAATAGGAGATACTATACCTTGATAACCACCAGTAGTCCCATTAACATTATTAGAAACAGGGGTTGCTGATGGTGGAGCGACTGTATCTGCACAATCAAAAAAATATTATAGATATATTTTTAGAGGATGTTAATATAGTACTAATATAGCAATGACTCAATAGAACCAGTATTATAGAGAAAATAATATAATAGGAGATAACATACCTTGATAACCACCAGTAGTCCCATTAACATTATTTGAAGCCGGGGTTGTTGATGGTGGAGCGTCTAGATCTGCACTGTATGGCATAAACTTGTTCCATCCTGTTTCCCCTTTTGGGTTATATAGAGGATAAGCTAATGGGTCATAACAACCATGGTATACTCGGATATATTGTGGACGACGATCTATCTTTCCATATACAACCACACTCCTATCAAAACATCTCTGTGGATCGTTCCCTTCCAGCCAGATAGCAGCAACTTGGGACGCAGTTGGGGCATTGTACCTTCTCTGGTCAGGCGTGACATTTGTATTGAGTTCAATCCGATAATCATCCAAGTTTGGGAAAGCACCATTTCTCCTAAAAGTATGAACACATGGGTTATCTTGCAAAATTGACAGGATATTCCGGATGAGGTTGATATCAAGATCAGGAGACCTCCTAACTCTCTGTGTTAAGGCCTCATCTTCTGTATCATAAAAGTAGAGCTGCAGATGCCGGGCACCATGGCTGCTGGCACTGTGTGGTCCAGACGGTGGTATAACCCACCACGGACTCGAAATGTATAAATACCAAGTGCCTCTTTGGACTATTATATCTTTGGTCAATGGTAACCCCCAGACTTGCAAAGGCGAAATGCGAGTTGATATAACGTATATGTTTCCTGAAATATTTTGCATCATCATGAACTTGACTTGTGAATAACCTTTTCAATTCAGCAGGAACTTCGGGTATATGTATATGTACTTTTCCTTTTCTACAACAAAACCCAGGTGTCTCATATTGAAACCTCATCGCACCACAGTAATTACAGTCGGGGACCTTTTTCAATATATGTCTCTGTGGCAGGTTCTGGTAGATAAATTCGTATGGATCATCAGTTGTGACACTATTTGTAGCTGTACCTTCCGGAAGCACACGATATGACTCATAATCGCAATCTATGTGTGAGACATTGCATTAACCATATTAATATATTAATAATATTATCATCATATAAATATGCTATATGTAACGTGTCGTATATTTTAGGGGTCGTCGTAGTACCGGAGCACGCCGCTGAATTACTCCACCATCATCATCATCAAATAAGTTTTTCGTTGTGCAACCCATGGCCGCCGTCAATGGCATATTCGGCCTCATCCCAATCATCAAGCGTTGGCTCGAATAGTTGATGGTCGAATTCCTCTTCATTGGTTTGGACATCTACATGGTTATGGTGCAGCTCAGGTAAATGAATTTGTGGGTCGGTTTAAATCTCTGCCGGATATTTTTGTTGGTTAAAATATATAAAGATGTGCTGACCTCTCTCGCCAGAATTAGGTAATGGCTATGGAAGAATCGTATGTGGGCTCTCGCCTTTGGAACATAATTATCATTTCGGTGTAACCAATCTTACGTAGGGTCCGTTGACTCATCATATTCCACGATTGTTGATAATCCAGTTCGAAATCAGCACCTTCACAAATAAACGTAGGTTCGTAATTAGACCAAGTGTTATACATAATTCATACGTGGCCAGAAATTTCTCACCTACGGACGAGGGCGCCGGCTCTCTTTGATTCACAACAGGTGTGGTGTCACTATTTTGCAACTCAGCCTTCTTCCGTGCTCGATATTGACGTTGGTACTCACGATGTCTCCTTCTACTCTCCTCCCGTTGTTTCGTCGGTCATCTCAGCTCTTCGTTTCCGTTGTTGCGTGTTCCTCTCGTCAATCTTAGTGTTTGCAATATCTGCCGGTTTCATATATGGGGGCAGGTCATATATTTTAGTGAAGATTAAACACAAGATAAGTTGGCACGTATAATAATAATATTGAAGTTATGCTGGTGGTCTTTACCATTGGCCACAGATATTGCACTCCCTGGTGTGGGCTGTGGTGCTATTGCCAATATAACTATGACTCCACTTTTGTGTATCGGTGGGATATTTTCCTTGTCCAATTTATTTGGCATATTTTGTTGGACCTCAGAGTAATTAGTACCTGCATATTGACAGAAATTTGATTTTATAATTAATAGAAATAAAGAAATTTAGTAATGCTAATATATACTATATTAAGTAAATAAATTGTAAATATACGTGTGTCTGTGTTGGCTATGCGGATGCCAACATGTATAACATTCCCTAGTGCCTCTGGTGGGACATTTTCCTTGTCCAAAATATTTAGCATGTTTTGGTCAACAACAGGGTGATTAGTCCCTGCACAAATATTTCGGTCAGATGTACAAATCTCGGTTGTGTCATTTTTATGATTGGTTGCACATTAGTTGGCCATGAGAGGTGATTACACATCATGGTTATTTGTGTATTGATGAGATTAAGTACCAGTATGTGATGATGTGGCCACTGTTTCTGCCAAAGCACATGAAGTGCTACTATTTTGGGTAGCCTTCTTCCGGGCTCGGTAGTCACGCTGGTAGTCACGTTGTTTCCTCTTCAGCTCTTCTTTTTGTTCGCTGGTCATTTCAGCTCGACGAACCCTTTGTTGCATGTTTCTTTCTTCCCTCTTCCGCGATGCCTCATCTAGATTTGGTGTTTTTAAATAGAGATTCAAGTCAGTACGGCATTTGCAAAAGTGATGCACATATTGGAAGCATACCAATGATGTTAGTGATATCGCTTAGCGCATCGGGTGTATCTCTTGAAGTAGACATTTTGATGAAGTAACTGTAGTCCAAAAAAAATCACTGGACCTGCACTTGACCATGCAAATTTACGTACTATTATATATTATATAGTCAACATGTTCACAAGTATCAGGTCCAACTATTACCTCCCTGTTTGGTTGCGGCGTTGGGGGTGTTCAGGGATCGATGGTGTCGGCGTGAGCAAATCGTGCAGGTCCGCTAGGGTTTATGGACTCCTTCAATCAATGAATCCTTCGCAGCCACTGCAATATGCTCTGTCACTAAGGCATAATAACCTTGCTTCCTGTAAATAGGAACTCCTCTCGGTGTTCTCAACTCCGGGTAACATATAAAGAAACCCATCAAAAACATAACCGATATTGCAAACTACTGTTAATGAAGCCTGCAGGAAGTAAATTTAAGTTCCAACCAACCAAATTAATTCAATTTCCTTTGGTCAAAAGCAGGGGGGCCAACGTCTGGTCCTCAATAAAAGACCGAGTTCACCATTTTGTTTATTTTGCTTGCTATTATTTAAAGCACAAGGTTGTTGACCTCGGGACGCTGCACAGACTATACCAATCTACTTGGCATACATAAATTTCAGAAGGAAACAATTCATCAATCTACTCCAAGCAAAAAAACCATTGCATTACGTAACTTCTTGATGCAATACTAAAGTTGCTTGTCTCACCATTTACGTTTGGTTCTTGATGCAATTCTTGGTGCAGTTATGGGGCGGTCTCGTACCTCTCTCTGGCGGCCTGCTCGTTGTTCGGCAGGAGTTGTGCACGTTGCCTGGTGGCCTGCTCGTTGGCGTACGTGCCAATCAAGATGCAGCAGCCCTACGTTGCCGTTCCGGCAGCGTGCGTCACGGGAGCAGGGAGCAGCAGCAAACGTGTCGGCGATCAGGCCGGCGTGGCGCTGGTTCCTGAGTTGGCGGTCTGATCGCGTGCCGCGGCGCACCAGCTGGCGCACGCGTTGCCGTTCCGGCGGCGTGCGTCATGGGAGCAGGGAGCAGCGGCGAAGCGTATCGGCGATCAGGCAGTAGGATTTTGTGGGATCCAACGATGGTGAGCGTAGGCCGGCGTGGTTCTGGTTCCTGGCGTTGGCGATCTGCGCGCGTGCGCGGCACACCAGCACGCAGGAGGGCTGCGATCTGCAGGAGGGCGGCGATCTGCTCGCGTTCGGCGTCGCAGCAGCACGCAGGAGGGCGGCGTGCTGGCGTGTGTGTGCAGCAGGCGGTTGGCAAATCCGCTGTTCCTTTTTTCTCCGTAACTTGTGTCTGTTTTTTTTTTCCTTAATTTTTGCCGGTGATTGGTGCGTGAGAAGACGTGGGTGTGGGGGAGGGTGAGAAGCCAAGCATCAAACATTGAATCGTGGCCATCGGATTTCCTTCGGGTGTATTATTAACCATTGATTTTAATGACGATGAATTCCAGTGTGCATTTTTACGGGGTGCACAATGGTTGAAGGCTCTAGTTGGGGGCGTTTTTGTTTGGTGAACCAAGCATAATTTAAGTTTCCAATTATAGTAGAGACTTGTGTGTTGTACTACATATACAAATTTGGAATGCATGAATGCGGAATGCCTCAGACCAAAATGTCTAATAACAAGAATATAAGCACCAATCTGTGTATATATATCTCCTTCCCCTACTCGCCCTGTTATCCATTGCCTTTGCCTTTGCCGGCGAGGAAGCACCGAGGGCCGGGAAGTGATCGGAGGAGAGGCTAAACGCGCCGGCGTTTTGTGTCATCGGAAGAGCTGCTTGCGCCCTTGTAATAATCCCCTGTCTCACAATGGAACTAGCCGACTGCTGGGTCCTGCTGCTGCTCGTCGACGACCAGGGGGGGCTGTAGTCGTTGCTGGTCAGCACCCGGGGAGGGGGGAGGGAGGGAGTGTGTGGGGAGGAGGACAGGGACAGGAGCAGGAAGAAGAGGCAGGGGCGCGAGGTTCTGAAGGTCCGGGTCGGGCGGCGCCGTTGCCGGCGAGCACGAGGACGGAGCCCGGCGGCAGCGGGATGGAGACCGGGCCAGCGAAGTCGCCGGGTCCGACCACCCTGATGTCCCTGCCGAACAGGATGGCGCACTCGGCGAGGAAGGAGACGGTGCAGAAGGGTCGGGCGAAGTCGTGGTGGTCCATGTGCGGCGGGATGCAGTCGCCCACGTCGTAGACGTTGACGATGCAGCTGTCGGGCACGCAGTCCGGCGGGAGGACGCGCCACGACACGAGGCGGCGGACCATGGACTTGAGGGGCGCCGGCAGTGGGTCCGCGTCCTCGCCCCGGATGATGCCGGGCGAGTTGCCGTCGCGGTCCGTAGCGTAGTTGTAGCAGCAGCCGAACTGGATGGTGGCGCGACCCTTGCCGCGCATCCACTTGCGGTTGCGGGGCTCCGGGTGGGTACGACCTCCGAGGAGGCCGCGGGCCCGCGGCGGCCTTTGTCCTGCAAGTCGTGCACGTAGTCGACGATGCGCTGCTGCTCGGCGGGGGAGAAGACGCCCGTGTGCAACTCCAGGCCCTGGAGGACGTTCACCATGCGCCCGTCCACGCGCTCCATGTGCCTGAAGTCCTTCTTCCGCCGCACCCTCTGCATCCCCTCTGCCTCGGTTGGATTGGACATGATGGAGGACGTGCCACCACGAGCTGCTGCGGCGGCGGCCGCGGCCATGGATTGGTGGCAAAAGGGGATCTTGAATTGATCTTGGGGGCTCTGCTCTCAAGGAACTTCTGCAGGGACAGGATGAAGGAGGAGCTCTGCCAGCTGACCGCCATGGTTCGCCGCCGCACCGGCTACTCCATTGTAAGCTAGTTGCAGGACCGCCTCATCCTCCCAACGCCAGAAAGCGCAGGCAACTGCAGGATGCGCCTGGTATTTTTTTCCAAACAAAAAATTTGGTTAACGAATTCACACAGTACACCCGCGAAAAATGGATGGCATAGGCGGACACGACAATTTTTATTGGAAAACAGTGTGCCTATGTCAGACTACCATGGCCCCGCTGATATACAGCAGTGCATGCAAACCGGCTCATTGTACTAGCATCGTCCGTTTTTCTGACAATCAAACTGACTGAAGACTGAAAAATTTTCTGATTCAAGCTGTTGCAAGAACTGACAATCATCCTCAATCTTCCCAACACATATCTAAGCCAAAATTTCGTAATATTGTAAGTATGATATGCAGAATCTATGAGTTTGATTGATTGGCTATCAACTTTTGTCCAACCAAAATTATGACAAGCCTAAATAAAGGCTTATCAAAATTGAGGTGTCAACATTAGAACAAAAATTATAGGTGTCCATTTAAATGAGTGCCGTACCAATAATAGGAAATATTTTTGTCTCTTATATGGCATTTAAAATATTTCTAGAGACTTACCAAAACTATTTGGCTATAAATATTGGTGTACCAATTTTTGCCAATAGACCAAATGGTGACCAAATATTTAGCTTGCTATGATTTTGTTTGTGCAAAAAATTGATATCCAACCAATCAGACCACATATGTTTTTTCCAAGGAATATATATAGTTACATGGGATGTGGGATCTTGTTTTGTAGATAAAATTATAAGAAATATTATGGTGAAAATATGGGTCTTAATTTACATATTTACAATGTAAGGTCTATGTGTTGCTACTTTTTAAACATCAGAACATAGTCAATATTGGTCTTAATTTGCAAATTTAATCGAGACAAATATAAGGGTGAAAATCATTTGCTAATCAAAACTTACGGTAAAGAAATATCATGGAAAAACTAAAAAGTACTTGCTTGCATACAGTGCTTTTCTTGTGTACTGAAAGTGAAGTGCGTGTGGAGGGAGGTGAGAGAATGTGAGCGGTGGTGGTGTTGTCCGCTGCTTGTGTGTCAAAGCTTGAAAAGGCTGACAGCTGAAGTGCAAAGGACCATAGCCTGCTTCTCCCTCGTCTATGCTATAGGAAAAATCCAAGACAACAGAGCAGCACTCATCTGAGTCAATGACAAGCGGACCTGACTGCTGAGAAAAAAAAACTAGAGTAAAAGTCTGGCCCGCTTCAACCATGATTGTAATTGGGAGAATAATTCACGTGGTCCACACATAATCCTAAAATAGCTAGGCACGGGTCTATTGATGCTCCTCATACCTCTTTGGGGTGTGAACATCCATCCACACAAACAACCAGGTGGCGATGATCAAAGACATGTCTATTTATACCGAGAGGGGGACAAAAGACATGGGTGTGTGTGTGTGTGTATATATATATATATATATATATATATATATATATATATAAAAAGAAGGTTATATATAAATTGTATTCTTCCTTGTTTTTTATTAAATTAAAATTAAAAATTTGTTCGTGAACGGGTCTCTAATTGAGTTGAACAAACTCCAATAGAAGCACTCAAATCAGATCCCCTACTTTATATTTGGGCGATCCCTTTACTTTTGTTGGCCCAATAGTTTGCTTCCGCTCTAGCAGCACACCCAGACAAAGGACCCCAAATCCATATCAACAGACTATGATAGACGGACCCACTTGTCAATCGTCATTGGGTCAAACCTTTCTTCCCTCATCCTCGACACACAGGCCAAGCCGGTGAGAGGCGAGAAGGGGCCTGGCGCTCATGCTAGGGAGCAACGAGCTGCACTCGCACCATGCCCATGCGGCACTCTCGGCGCTGGGAAGGAGGACACCATGCGAGATCTACATCGCCGTGGCGAGGCGAGGCATGAGGCGGCGCCCGCAGATCGCTTTCGGCGGGAAAGGGGGCTCATCTGACGGTCGTCGGGCTAGGGGAGGTGGGCCGCCAAAGGGTCAAGTAGGGGCCCTACTGAAATTGCTCTTAGGTGGTTCTAGTACTAACCCTCAGGTTCTGTGTTCGACTCCTCGTGGAAATGAGTTCAGGGTTGGGATTAAAAAAATCCCCTCGTCTGTCCCACGTGAAAGCATAGATCTAAGGCTTGGCCCAAGTTAGTTGTTGAGGTCGAGCTCCCTTGGTGCATGGGGAGGGGAGGAGGGGAGGACATCGCGAGATGATGTGCATGGCCCCTAATGGCTAGCGGGGCAAGAGCTTGCGAAGAAGCAACATTAGTTCCGTATAGGGTGGGGGGAAATCCTATTTGAAAGCTAAGTCCTTGTTTGATCTTATTGATATTAGTTATCTGCTAATAATTATCTCTTTGAGATCCAAACAGGTACAGATTATAGACTAAATAATTCTTAGTTGAACCTTTAAATAACAACTATCCCAGTAGCTGGACCGAATCAGATAATAAGATGTTGGCTATCTAACTATTATCATATAGTGAATCAGACCAGCACAAGTAGGAGGGATAGTCTTCATAGGCATGAGCAGCAGAAAGCATAAAAAAGAAATCAATAACGATGCTCTGACAAAAAGAAATCAATAACGATGGAATATGAAACTAGCTATAGCTGGGCAGAAGGGCCAAATATAAAGGCAGGACCAAGTGTGAAAGCGTTGGAAGCCACACTGGGCTTGGCAGTCCTCGACTAGACCAACAGAACACCAGGCAAACTGGGCTTGGCAGTCCTCGACTAGACAGACCAACAGAACACCAGGCAGGCTCGAAATGAGTCCAGCACGGCCCGATAAGAGTCTGAGCACCAACGACTGCACACACACACGACACAAATGAGAATAACTGACAGGCATTCTTGCTTAAACTTAGCAAGCAGCCTAAATGCCTAATGTTAAGATCTACTAACTCCGTACTTACATAGAGACTTGTTGGCAACTCTTACTGTGAGGTTCCAGCCGCCCGCCCTAAACTTGAGGACCCCAGAGGAGCTGTTGATCGGCATGGCTGCTTTGGATGTCCCTGTCCCTGACCCTGCATGCTGTAGGTTCGTAGTATTTGCTGCAGGCTCCTGTAGCACCAAGCTGACATCACCAGGGTAGCAAGCTGTGTGACGCCAGGATCGCTGACGTTGGGCTCGTTGACGGACGCCGAGTCGTCGCTGAGTAATAGATGATGGGTCCAGTCCAGGAGCAGGAGCACAACCACTTGACCCAACCTCGGCGTACTGCGTTAATGGCGGCACATCTCCATTGGGTACGAATAACGCCAGCAACGCCACGCCTGTATAGAAGCAGCCAATGGGACTGGGACTGGGAGGGACAGCTGCAGGTTCCAGCCAGCTTACTGCATCCCGGAGTTTGAGCTGATGAATGCGCATCACCCAACTAACTACTCTACTGTTCGTACTTAAGGAGGAGTACTTGCAGTCCCACACCATTGGATGGACGTACTAGTAACTCCTACATCACACATGCAGGCACCAGCAGCCTGCTGTCCAAACTGCTGGTGATTGGTGAAGGAGTACGAAGCCGAGGTGTGTTCGGATTCCGGGGTTAAACATTAGTCGTGGGTTTTAGTTTCAATACTAGTGAATGAAGAGAAGTAAACATGGCACAATGCAAGCAGCTGACGGCTAGCGAACTGCATCCCGCAGTTGAGTTGGATGTGCATCACAAACCGTCAGTTGTGCAGAAAACATCTGTACTGACACTAGTATTTACATTTCCACTGACCTACGGTGTTATGAACTGTCAGTGTAAACTATCAGTGAAAAATCGAGATGTTTTATAATGAAACTGTGAGCTTCTGTAGTGTAGTACTAGTACAAGTAGGACTAGCTAGTAGAGAGAATTCAAACGCGTGTGAATGAATTTACAATTTTCCCTAACTGTCATAAAGCTCAACTCACTTCATAAATTCAGCTCTCGCCTCTAACTGTATATATACATCCTGCAGCCTGAGCCAGCTTTCACTCAACACTAAGCACTTCCTCCACAGCTACCTAAGCTAGCTAGTTAAGCCAGAGAGAGCTTTCTGGGAAGCCAAGGGACAAGATGTTTGGACGGCGGGGAATCGGAGAGCTAATAACTGGGAATAAGAAAGGAAAGCTCAAGGGCTCGGTGCTGGTCACGCGCAAGAGCGTCCTCGGCCTCGATGTCACCAGCATCAGTGCCAGTGTCATCGACGGCGTTGGCGAGTTCCTCAGCCGCGGCGTCACCTGCCAGCTTATCAGCTCCACCGTCGTCGACCCCAGTACGTGTTCACTTGAGTCGTTGAGTTTTTTTTGTGCTGTGGCACTGACGTGTGTAAATAACGATGGCGCGCCTGCCGATGGAGCAGACAACGGGAACCGCGGCAAGGTGTGCGCGGAGGCGAGCCTGGAGTGGCTGCCGAAGCTGCCCTCGCTGACGACGTCCAGCGACTCCAAGTTCGATGTCATGTTCGACTGGGAGGTGGAGAAGCACGGCGTGCCAGGCGCCGTCATCGTCAAGAACAACCACGCCTCCGAGTTCTTCCTCAAGACCATTACCCTCGTCGTCCCCGGCCGTGGCACCATCGTCTTCGTCGCCAACTCATGGGTCTACCCACAGTGCAAGTACCATTACAACCGCGTCTTCTTCACCAACGACGTGAGTAGTGATCCACTCGATCGATTAACCCAACAGCTGTCACGCGTCCGGCTAGCTTCTTTAATTTGTACTAACGACACACATGCATGCATGCTTGAGGACCGACTACAGACGTACTTGCCGGACCAGATGCCAGAGGCGCTGAAGCCTTACCGAGACGACGAGCTCCGGATCCTGAGGGGCGACGACCAGCAAGGCCCCTACAAGGCGCACGAACGCGTCTACCGCTACGACGTCTACAACGACATTGGCAACCCCGACAGCGGCAACCCGCGCCCCACCCTCGGCGGCTCCAAGGAATTCCCCTACCCGCGCCGCTGCCGCACCGGACGGAAACCCACCAAAGCCGGTGCGTCTCTGTCCGTCTCTCCCAAGTCCCAAGATCCCTTTTTGTTTCACCACAAATTTAACCCAAGGGTGTTGTGTTGACGTGTTGTGACTGCGACGACGCTCGCTCTCCCACTGTTTTTGCAATGATGGCGCGCGCGCAACGTGCAGACCCCAGCTGTGAGAGCACGCTGCCGCCGCTGGTCGTCGGGGACGACATCTACGTGCCGCGTGACGAGGTGTTCGGGCAGATCAAGAAGACGGACTTCTACGGTTTCGTGATCAAGTCGGTTGGGACGACCAGCATCTTCGACATCTCGCTTGGCGAGTTCGACTCCTTCAACGACATCATCAGGCTCTACGAGGGCGGGATCAAGCTGCCCAAAATCCAAGCCCTCGAGGAGCTGAGGAAGCAGATCCCACTCCATCTTGTCAGGGATATCCTTCCCGCCGGCGGCGACTACCTCCTCAAGCACCCCGTCCCACAAATCATCAAAGGTCAACTTGCGTGCACACCCATCTCTGTCTGCATTGCCTCAATGTACCAATCTCATCTCATCGTTAAATCATGCCATGCATATACAGAGGACAAGAAAGCTTGGATGACTGACGAAGAGTTCGCACGGGAGATTCTCGCAGGCGTCAACCCCATGATCATCACGCGCCTCACGGTGAGCGCGATCGATAAACATGCATTATTATAATATATAATTATATACTAATGTACATGTACCATGGTATAGATTATTTACTGTTACTAACTGTCATCTTTAAAAAAACTACTACTAATGGGAACGGCCACACTAACCGGTTAGTTAATGTGGCTCAGCACCTCCCCTCCGTTTGCTCAGGAATCACTCTCGTGACTTTAATTAGTCAATAGTGACGTCTGTTCCATATTGAGAAGAACTCCTGGGCTGTCTAGGCACTGCAGATCGAATTTTTTTTTAAAAAAAAATATTACTGATTGTTTACTCTTTCTAAATTTCCACATTAATCCAACAAAAATATGCTAGTAGAAAAAATATTCTAAAAATTATCATAAAACTTACATCCTGTCATAGATTTGGTATATCATCAGCGTCATCATAATGATAGCTATGTTTTCTACCAATTACCTACCTCTGTCATTACGAAATCTTCTAAATAAATACGAAATCTTCTAAATAATAACTGGTAAGCATGGCCCTCAAATTTCAAAGGTACGTAACTTTTTTTTATGCAAGTAGATGCCCTGGTAGCGCAGTGTTGAGCACCCCAGGTGCAGAGCTTCCTACTAGAGTTCGATCCTTGGTGATGTATGGTTATGTGTCCACCTCCCTGGTTGAAATAGTACAAATGGTTCCACAGCCACCAAAAGAAACGTGTGTGCATGAGATTCCTACTTGTTTCCTAGGTTTGGTGGGCCCCATCTTAAGGCTAAAGTCAAGGGGATGACTCTCCCCTTGACCAAGTCTTTATTATGCAACTATTTTGTCTTTTTGTTACATTAAAATTTAAAATAATTTTTTGTCATTTTATTGGTAATTGTCATCTCTGCTGCATCTCCTATATCCAATGACAAGAACTCCATACAACCATAGCTATTTGAGCCAACTAGAGCCTCAGCCGGTCCGGTCCACCTTAAAGGACCGGTAAGCAATCAAACCGGTATAAAACCGGTGAACCGGCGATTTTTCATAGAAACCGATATAAAACTAGACATTGAACCGGACGGGATGGGATGGGAACATTGAACCAGTGTGAACCGGGTGGCGGGATGAGAGGAGAGAAAATGAGGTAAATTTGTGTAAAATGGGGAGGGTAGGAATTGAACACTGGTTTGTAAGGTCAAAGTGGTCAAAGTGCAGGGTCTCCACCATTGAGCCACAACTTTACTTGTGTCCCTATATCATTTCTCATTCTATTTGAACCGGCGGCTCAACGGGTTGGACCAATTAAACCGTGAATCAAAGCCTTCAGTGGTTCGATGTCGATCCTGTCCTAATAATTATTTGAATCGGACCGGACCGGCGGTTCGACCGAACTAGGGCCTCAGCTGGTCCGGTCCACCTTAAAGGACTAGTAAGCAATCGAACCGGTACAAAACTGGTGAGACGGCGGTTTTTTCATAAAAACCGGTATAAAACCAGACATTGAACCAGTGTGAATCGGGCGACTAGCAACTGTGCATAATGGGAGGAAAGAAAATGAGGTAAAGTAGAAGTCGAACCCTGGTTTGCATGGTCAAAGTAACCGGGTTGAACCGGCAGCTCAATCGGTTGGACCAATCAAATCGTGAACCGAAGCCTTCAGCGGTTCGATGTCCAGTCCGGTCCTAATAACTTGTCTTGAAATTACTAGCCCATCCAAGAATACGGCTTGATGAACTGGTGCATAGAATTGCTTTGCTTAATGTGCTGTGTCCAGGTGTTCCCTCCAAGAAGCAAACTTGACCCGAGCAAGTACGGCGACCACACGAGCACCATCACGGAAGCGCACATCGAGAACAAGCTAGAGGGTCTCACCGTGCAGCAGGCACTGGACGGCAACCGGCTCTACATCCTGGACCACCACGACAACTTCATGCCGTTCCTGGTCAGAATCAACAATATCGAAGGCAACTACATCTACGCTGCCAGGACCCTGCTGTTCCTGCGCGGCGACGGCACGCTCGCGCCGCTGGCCATCGAGCTGAGCCTCCCCGAGCTGCGGGACGGCGTGACCGCCGCCAAGAGCACCGTGTACACGCCCACGTCGACGACCGGCACGGAGGCGTGGGTGTGGCAGCTAGCCAAGGCCTACGCCAACGTGAACGACTACTGCTGGCACCAGCTGATCAGCCACTGGCTCAACACGCACGCGGTGATGGAGCCGTTCATCATCGCGACGAACCGGCAGCTCAGCGTGACTCACCCCGTGCACAAGCTGCTGCTGCCGCACTACCGCGACACGATGAACATCAATTCCAGGGCGCGCCAGTTGCTCGTCAACGCCGGCGGGTTCTTCGAGAGGACCGTCTTCCCGCGCCAGTACGCGTTCGAGATTTCCTCCAAAGTGTATGGAAGCTGGAACTTCACCGAGCAGGCACTCCCCGACGACCTGATCAAGAGGTAAGTGAGGTACCCTCTACTCTCTCAACTGTCAGCTGTCATTGAGATCGACCATCGGTATGAATGCTGCTAATGTCAATGCAGAGGCATGGCCGTTCCAGATCCGTCGAGCCCGTACAAGGTGCGGCTGCTGATCGAGGACTACCCGTACGCGTCAGACGGGCTTGCCGTCTGGCATGCCATCGAGCAGTGGGTGACGGAGTACCTAGCCATCTACTACCCCAACGACGGCGTGCTGCAGGCCGACGTGGAGCTGCAGGCGTGGTGGAAGGAGGTGCACGAGGTCGGGCACGCCGACCTTAAGGACGAGCCCTGGTGGCCCGCGATGCAGACGGTGCCAGAGCTTGTCAAGTCCTGCGCCACCATCATCTGGATCGCGTCGGCGCTCCACGCCGCCGTCAACTTCGGGCAGTACCCGTACGCCGGCTACCTCCCGAACCGGCCGTCCATCAGCCGGAAGCCGATGCCCGTTCCAGGCACCAAAGAGTACGAGGAGCTGGAGCGCAAGCCGGAGAAGGTGTTCCTGCGCACCATCACCAGCCAGCTGCACGCCCTCGCCGGCATCTCGCTGCTGGAGGTCCTCTCCAGCCACTCCTCAGACGAGGTGTACCTCGGCCAGCGTGACACGCCGGAGTGGACGTCGGATGCCAGGGCACTGGAGGCGTTCAGGAGGTTCGGCGCGCGGCTGACTGAGATCGAGAGCCGCGTGATGGCCATGAACGCGGATCCACGGCTCAAGAACCGAAGCGGCCCGGCCAAGGTCCCCTACATGCTCCTCTATCCCAGCACCTCCGACAAGAAGGGCGACGCTGCTGGCATCACTGGCAAGGGCATCCCAAACAGCATCTCCATCTGAGCGTCGCCGGCTCACCAGCGATGACTGCTCAACAATCAAAGAAGCTGATGAAGGTATAAATAAAGGCGGGGAAATCTGGATGGACAGTTTCCATTTTACTGGGCACCAGTGGATTCGTGACATGTGTTCGTGAACATGAACATGCTTTTTTTTCCTGAAATTGAATAGGTATTTGTGTGTTTGTGTGTGAAAGAGTTATTAGTGTGTAAGTGGGCCCGATGAGGCATCGTATCATTGTGCCTCGTATTATGCTGTACTGTAAGTCTGTAACTGAACCTATGCAAGCTATATTCCTGAATCCTGAAAAGTGAAAACCAAGAGGAAAGGAAGATAACCTTCATTCCTCAGTTACCTTGATCCGGTCGACTATTTCATTTCACCGAGTAACTACACAACTAGCAGGAATAAGCATAACCCAGTTGCAGACCTAAGCAGCCTCACAGGCACAGCTCACCTTCTTCCAGACATGCTGCATTGCTACAAGTACAAGCAACTGAACCGTGTGAGAAAGTGATCATCAGTCAGCACTGATGAGATGTATAACTAGCTCCGATGACCATCTTCTTCACATAACACATTCTTGGTGGCCCCTTAGCCTGCAGCATTTCAATCGATCCTGCTCTGCATTCTCGCACCACCATCCTCAGTTGCTGCATATTTCCAGTTCGACTGAATTTTTTACTAGCGACTAAAGAGCAGAGTTATACTCACAATTCTCCAAGAAATATAATAACACCATGACCGATAATTCTATATGATGGTCAAAGCTGGGAGCTATGCAAATCATTACCTCTTCATTTCAAATTTTGCGTGATATGTTCCAAATAGGAAAAAGGCATCCAGGATTGAATAGATCAGTATAACATACTTTCCTCAAACGACAATGCTAACAATTTTTAAACTGCAGATGGCCAAAGTTTCTCACAAGGATAAATCGTAAATGTAATGAAAAACAAAGCCGGTAGGTCAACAAAGGAGGAAAAAGAACTTTCACAAAAGAAAGAGTAACTATATATTGAGCAGTATAGTCCCTTCCTCACTTGGTCCAGATCCTAACTGTCCATTCTAATGAAATGCTGTGTAGTCTTGTCATTTATATGCAGCGCAATGCTGAAAGCTATATATATGTGTTAAACAATCTAACAAAAATTGCTCTCTGAAGGAGAGAGAAAAAATCGAAGTAGCACACCTTCTGTTGTTAGTCTTCAATTCAGTCTTCACAGATTGAAGGATCATTTGTAGAACAGTCCAGTGCAGCATACCTTTGGAACTCCTGAACAGCTAAATGGACCATGTCTTGTAGATGGCAAACACCATGAGTAAAGGAATGAAGAAGAAAAGTACTGGTGCATGGAGCAAAGGGTTCATAGCATAAGCCTTGACAAGTGCTCTGCAAAGCTGCACAAAGATAAGGGGTCGGAAAATTGTTTGGAATAGAGATAACTGCAAGCACAGAAACTTGTATGTGTGCTTTTTATACCTTCCAATGTTTCCATAGAACCACCACACAAAGAACACACAGAAATTTCCTAATCCAGCGACCATTCCAAAAGTTTTCATGTTCTATCTGTCTCCTGCTCTTTTGGTAGTAATCATCTTTCTTCTTTCCTGATCGAGAAAGATAATGCTCTCGATATGCTGCTCTCTCAGCAGCCATGGCAGCTAAAATCACAATAGTTGGGCTGAGGCACGCAGGTGCTCCGAGCCTGCCGGCCAGCTTGCAGCCTGCCACAAGTCGACCCGAGCAGCGTCCAAGGTCTGGTCTCGGCGTTTCAGGGCGCCCAACAAACTCATCCCCAATTACAAATTCATTATTATGCTTTTTGACTCCTTTGAGGAGGAGCGGCAACTTTCTGCTGACGAGCTGCAAGCACGCAGCACATGTCTTCAGCTCCTGTCACAGGCTATCAAGGAGAAAGCGGCCTTCTGGAAACAGCGCGGCAAGCACAGGGCGATCAAGGAGGGGGACGCAAACACTGCCTTCCACCACGCACAAGCCACCGTGAGATTTCGGAACAACAACATCCGGTTTGTCGAGGTTCAGGGTTTGATCATTGCAAACCATGCTGGCAAGATCGAGGCTCTGTCCAGTTTTTTCAGCTCCATCATTGCAGATTCAGGCTCCCCCACCTGGGCGTTCGACGTCAACTCCCTCCTGACGGGCCCGCGACCGAGCTTGGACCTAGTGGCTCCCTTCTTAGAGACGGAAACTCTAGAAACGCTGAAGTCCATGGACAGGAACAGTGCCCCTGGACCCGATGGTTTCGGCCCCTCGTTCTACCGGGCTGCCTGGGGGTCGATCAAACGGGAGGTCATGGCCTTCCTCAACGCCTTCCATCAGGGTCAGCTGCAGCTAGAACGGATAAACAGATCCTACATGGTCCTCATACCGAAGAAGCCGGGGGCAGTAGCAGTGGACGCGTTCCGGCCAATATGTCTTCAAAACTGCTCGGTCAAACTACTGGGGAAGATACTTACGCGGCGGTTGCAAAAGGAGATTGGAAAGCTCATTGACCTGCTGAAAGGTCCTTGTTTGATTTTGGTAATTGAGTGACAACCTAGGTAGACTAATTGTGCTTATGTGAGATTTATAGAGATTTAGTCCACAGATACATGTGTGTGAGCGACTATACCGTGGAGGTGGTGTGATGTGTTGCAAGGCTCACACATGTGATGATGAAGGAGCTTAATGCATGATACATGACATGGAATCATGTGGCTAGAGGTGAAGACCGAGACAAGACTTGGCTTGATGGACCAGTTGCAAGGGTGAAGGGCAAGTTGGAGGCTTTGAAGCCGTTGGTACCGAGTGTCGGGAGGCTTGAGCAAAGACTTGACGCCGAAGAACCAAGGCGATGGTGAAGAGCAAGTAAGGTCAAGATTGATGAACCAATATGGTCACATGATGATATGGAGTGGATCATATCATTTGTGATTGTGTTGGTGCATGTGTTGCATCAACACTTGGAGGATTTGGAATGGAATGCGCAAGGCAAAGGTATATTTGTAGGGCATTTCATTTCACCGGTCATAGGTGTGTAGAGAAGTTTATGACCGGGTTTAGGATTGATAGCCGTACTATAAAGAGGGGAAATCTTTTAGTTGCAACGGTTATCTAGTGCCACTAAGTGTGTCTCTTTTGCATATGCATTGCGCTTAGTGACGTGGTGAGATACAAGGAGAAAAGCATTTTAAAATGTTTGAAAATGCTAACTCACACACTTAACATGTTGGAACACTTGGTGGAGTTAAGCACATTTAAAAAGGCTTTGAAAATAGAGTTTGGTGGACTGTTTCTGTATTCTTCGGAATATCCGAGAATGTTTCGGAATATCCGAAGAAGTCAGAATTTCTAAGAAAATATCCGGTCAGGTCTCTCGGGTTGAAATATCGTTTTTGGTTTGGATATTCCGAACAAGTTCGGATATTCCGAACCTGGTCTTGTTCGGACTGGTCCGAACGTTCCCCGTGTTGACTGGGGTGTTGACCGTGTTGGTGTGAGGACCGTTTCAAAATATATCTGAACCTTGTTTGGATATTCCGAACATGCTCGGATATTCCGGACCTTGCTTGGATATTCCAAACCTGGACGCGCATGAGTGCTGACAAAGATTTCGACCGTTGGTCGTGAGTGAGAAGTGAGACGTTCCTAGCCGTTACCAGAAATATCCGACCGTGCTTGGATATTCCGAAGTTTCTTGGATATTCCGGAATTTGCTCGGATATTCCAAAACTGGAGCTGAAACTCCCTAACGGTTGGATTCCAAAAGAGACGTTGGAGGAGCATGTGAGTGGATGAGGGCCACACCCTTGGGTGGCTGGTTGGCTGGTGGATAAGGGGGGTTCCTCCCACCTTTTCCCTCAACCCCCTTGGCTCATTTGTTGAGTGGGGAACAAGGGTTAGGGTTCTTCCTCCTCCCCTCTCCTCTCTTCTTCCTCCATGGCTATGTGCCAAACCTTGAGGAGAGATTGAGTGTCTCTTGTGGATGTGGATGAGAGATTGAAGATCCACCTCCTCCCCTTCCTCTCCCTCTCATGCTTGGTGCTAATTTGAGTGAGGGATTGAGAGCCTAGTGTGTGCATGTGAGGATTGCATTTGGTGGCACTAGGAAATCTTTGTGATTTGGGGATTTCTTGTTACTCTTGGTGTTTGCCAACACCTAGACGGCTTGGAGGTTGTGGTCTCCGTTGAAGCACGCAAAGAAGATTGTGCGGTGCTCCGGAGAAGGATTTGTGAGGGGCTCTTGTGCTCATCCCCGCGGGAAAATCGTGAAGAGCAACTCTAGTAAAAGAGAGACACGAAGAGCAACAAGTGGTTCGACGCGGTCAAGTGCTAGAGCTCGTGGTGAGCACTCCGGTGGGAGAGCGTGACTTGTGGGTCACCACTAGCAAGAGGACCGGCGACAACCTTGGAGCTTGTCTCAACGAGGACTAGCTTGGTGGCAACCAAGTGAACCTCGGTAAAAAATCGACGTGTCAACATTATCTACTCTTCTCGTCGGTTTGCATTCACTAGCTTATATTTACTTGCTCAATACTTGTGCTAGTGAGTAGTGGTTGCTCTTGTGTAGCTAGTTTGCTTGTGTAGCTTGCTAGTTACCTTCTTAGTTTGTGTAGCTTAGCAATTGAGCTCACTAGTTAGGCTTGTGTAGCCGTGCTAGTGAGAACTACTAGTGTGCTTAGGTTTTGTGCGCTTTACTCACTAGTATGTGTAGGTGCTCCCCGGTTTGATTGAGTACTAGTTGCTTAGGTTTGTGTGACCTTGCAACCTAGTATTGGATAGGTGAGCACTACCTAGCCTTACACCTTAGTGACCTAGCTAGAATCTTTGCAAGGTGCTTAGATAGAGGGGCGTAGTCCTTGTTAGACCGATAGTTTTAATTCCGCATTTAATTCGGTCATCCGCTGCGATTAATTTTTAGAAAGGAATTCACCCCCCCTCTAGTCCGCCATCTCGACCCTACACGTGGTATCAGAGGCCGGTCTCTCATTTGTGGTCTTCACCGACCCGAGAGGATGGCGACTAGTTGGTTAGATGATGATTGCCACATGCACATTTTTTGATGGCACGGACTTTGCACGGTGGAAACAACATATGCTTGATCATTTGCGTGCAAAGGGTCCCAAAGCGTGGTGGATCATTGTTGTAGGCTTTGCTCGGGATGCTTTGGATGAGAGTAATCTCACCCAAGCTCAAGAAGATTGCTTACAACTTGATTCACGCGCCCTTTACTATTTGACATGTGCTTTGCATGAAAATATTTACAGGCGCGTGTGGAACATTGAGAGTGCTCATGGAGTATGGAAGGCACTCCAAGCCCTCTATGGTGATGACTCCACAAGTGATGATGAAAAATTCAAGGTGGAGGATGATCACAAGGAGGAGGTACATGAGGATGTTGAGCATCTTCACAACTCGGTGGTTGTGGAAGATTGCCCCACCTCATGGTCAAGTGATGATGATGATGCTACCTCAAGTTCACTTGACAAGGATGATGATGCCACAAGTGATGCAAGTGATGATTCTACTTCAAGCACACTTGATGGTGGTGATGGCTACGAGAGTGACGTCTCCTCAAGCTCACCAACTACACCACATTGCTTCATGTCACATGGTGACACTAAGGTATCAATTGCTAATGTGGTTGTTGATTGTGATGATCCAAGTCTTGAGCTTGTTTGTAGACTCACCAAGGCTTTAGAAAATGAGATGGCTAAAACAAGAAAATTGCAAAATGAAAACTCATTTCTAAAGACCACATGTGAACAAGCAAAGCATCTACTTTATGTTACTACTTGTTCACATGAGGAACTAAAATTGCATCATGAAGAGCTCATTGTCGATCATAATAACTTGATGCAAGACCATGCTTTTCTCACTAAGAAGCTTTCTAATGAAGAAACTATAACTAGTGAGAGCTCATCACTTGGGTCAAATGATCAATCATATATTGCCACTAACCCATGTGATGTAGGCAAGAAGCATGTATCCACCTCTTGTGATGATTTACTTGCTATGCCATGTTCTTCATATTTAGATTCTTGTTCTACTTCTATGTCTTGTGGGACTAACCTTTTAAAGGAGAACAATGAGCTTAATGATCAAGTGAAGAAGTTGAGCAACAAGCTAGAGAGGTGCTACAACTCTCAAGTCACCTTTGAGCACATGTTGAAGACTCAAAGAAGCTATGGTGACATGAGTGGTCTCGGTTTCAATAAGAAGAACATCAACAAACCGAGAAGCCAAGATGACAAGAGTAGCATCCACTTCAACAAGAGCAAAATCAAAGGCAAGAAATGGGGCAAGAGGAAGTTTGAAAGAGAAATGAAGAAGCTAGAAGAAAAGAAGCTCTCTTATTTCTTGTGCTTCATATGCCAAGAAGTGGGACATCTAGCAAAGGCTTGCCCAAACAAAGAGAAGTTCAAGTTGAAGAAGGAAGAGGAGAGGCTCAAGCATGTCAAGTGCTTCAAGTGCCGCACTTGGGGTCATCTCACCTCAATGTGCCCAACCAAGCAATTGGTGAAGAAACAAGAGAAGCCTCAACCAAAGCCACAAGTTGAGACACCCCAAGCTCAAATCAAGGTCAACCATGAAGACGGTGACTTGAAGATGAAGAAAAGAACAAGAAGGGGTGGACAAGCAAGAAGGCATCCAACTCTAAGTCAAGATGCCAAGATGATGAGCAAGAATCAAGAGAAGAAAGTCTATGCTCACATCAAGTGCTTTGAGTGCAAGGAGATGGGTCACTTTGCCTTGAAGTGTCCCAACAAGCTTGAGAAGAAGGCTCAAGCAACCTATAAGAGGCAAGACAATGAGAAGCACAACATGAGCAAAGAAGAAAAGGCTCAAGCAAAGAAGAAGTGCTACTCATGCCGGAAAAAGGGACACATAGCTCACTCATGTCCCCTAGGTGAGAAACCTAAGCCTATTTCAATTGATGATACTAATATGCTTAGGAAGGATGATAATGGTACCTCATTGGTTGCTATTGCAAAATATCCCGCTATCCATACTAAGGCTAGGCCTAAGTATGTTGCTCCTAACTTGAGAGGACCCAAACAAGTTTGGGTACCATCAAAAAGTGGATGATTGATTGTAGGTACCATTGGCATTGGAGACTTAGTTCAAGTGGTATTCATCTTATCTTATTGATCATGAGTTTGAGCCAAGTATTATTGAATGATGATTATTATCCCAATGCCATGACAAATAAAGTGAAGTCCAAGAACTACAACATACAAGTGTCACATTTCAAGTTGTGGTGATTCAATTGGTTTTCTTGATGGCTTGCAAATAATTGAGATGAAGCTTGCTAGTGGATGATCATGACCTACCAAGGTATATCTCTTGTTGATCATATTCATTTGGGTGCATATGAGTTGATTGAATTGGATAAATATGCACATGTTGCTTGCTATAAGAGGATTGAATGGTTTTCATGCTTAGTAATCAAGTTTGAATTAGTTTGGTTAAATATGTTCATGAGACTTCATTTAGTAAGTGGTTTGAATGGATACATGTCTTGTGAGGGTGTTCAAACAAGTTGATTTCAAGTTTGATTCACATTTGATGAAGAATAGCTCAGTATGTCAAATCTGTCCATAATTGAAACTCTGAGCTAGCTGAGATCAAGTCTGAGTTTGATAGATCAAATCTATTTGAATTGGCTTGAAAATTGGTGTGCATGCTCTACACTTATGATAGTTGTTGCTGTTCAAATTTTATGAGAATTGGACAAAAAATGCTTTGGTTTTGGAGTAGATCTTGTCAGGTATAGTACAGCAGTTTTCAGCATGTACCCACTAAGAAAGATTTGAAATCTGGTAGAAATCTAGAAGTCCAATGAAGCTTAAATTTTTATGGGTGATAGATGACTTAGTGAAACACATCTCCACCAAATTTCATGGTCATTGGAGCTGTACATTGTGAGATATGAACTATTCTTTAAAGTATACAGAATCTGCCAGAAAAGTGACAAACATTGGATTGATCAAGAGTCACTTCAATTGAAAGGCCCTCAAGTTGGAATCATGTTTACAAGTGGTTGAGGGACCTATGTTTGGTTTTGAGTTAATCTAGAAACATGACAAGCAATGAGTACTAGGGATTTGATTGTAAAAGTGTGTTTGGCACACAATTTGGTACTCAAATTGGAAGATCAAGACCAAGCTCAAGATGAAGATGGAGTTTAAGTTCTAGTGATGAGTGGAGATCATTTGATAGAAAGAAAAGGACTTAAACAAGTAGAAAGAAAAGGACTTAAAGAAGATATCAAGGTTACTCATTATGACAAGTCCACGGATCAATCTATCAAAGGCAATTCAAATGGGTATCAAGATTATTCTTTGGAGAGAGGTCACTTCTCCCTTTAGTAGGGGCTTGCCGCCTTTTGTAGGTTAACCAAGCGAGGCTTGAAAGGCTAACATGGAAGTGGTGATCTAAAGGACATTTGAGATGCTTAGTTGGTGCAAATCAAAAGGGTTGATCAAAAGAAGCAAGCAACACCCAAATAGAGAGCAATTTATAGAAAATTCAAGTGGTATTCACATTTGGTATCATGCTCTCATATGCAAGTGGATATCAATCTTAGTTCTCTCATACAAGCAAAGATCAAAGAAGAATCAAGCCAACCACAACATAGAAAGTGCACTTGATCATATGGGTGAAGAATGGACTCTATCTTTGATGATTGGTCTTCACCAAGCTATAAAATGGACTTCACATCGCCTTTACGGAGCTTATTTGAAATAATTGACTATCCTCTACTCCAACAAAGCAAAGATCAAGCATTCAAATGATATCCTACACTTCAAGTGATCTTCAACCTTAAGTGATCAAATTCAAGCAAAGCTACCCTTAAAAGCTCAAGTGTCAAGTGGGTGACCATACAATAAAAAGACACGTCCTACAAGTGTCATCCCAAAGGTGTCCATCAAAAATACAAGATTCAAGTGTCAACCATCTACACCCTAAATACAACCATTTGTCAAGATAAGGCACACTCTTTATGGAAATTGATGACAAAGGGGGAGAGATTTGGTCAAAGATATAAAATGTGCATTTGGTCAAAGATATGAAATGTGCATGGAAGATTATGCATAACATAGGGGAGAGATGCAAGTTGGACATGGATATGACAAAGAGGAAGCAAGATTGAAGAATGCAATATGCATAACATAGGGGGAGAGATGCAAGTTGGACATGGATATGACAAAGAGGAAGCAAGATTGAAGAATGCAAGGGGATCAAAAATTCTTGGACAAGAGAAGCACACAAGTAGGGGGAGCAAGCTCATGGATACATGTTTAATGCATTTGATTGTGCATTACATTTGCTTGCTTGCATTGCATTTGTTTTACTTTCCTACATGCTTGTGTGCAAGTGATTGCTAGAACTAAGACTTGGATGATGTTTTATATATCATATGGTTTTTAGAGCCTAGTCTTAGTATAGCAAGTGCTAACTAGAACCTTGATTATAATGTTGATCTCACGTGGTATCTAGTTTCACTTGTTTCTAGCAAGGATTGATGCTAAGGATGTTGAAAAAAAAATAGTATACACGCTACAAAGGTTTATTCTCCATCTTGTATACCTTAGCATCACTTAGTAGTGCTAACGCTCCCACAAATTTCATATTCATGCATGTGTGCAAGCTTGAAACCAAACCATTTGAGCACACATGTAGGGTGAGTTAACACTACCAGGTTGATTTTATGGTTCTTATCCAAATCATAGACATAGAGCTTAAATGTTGGATAAGTGGCATAAAATCCCAAAAATGCTTAATTTCCATATCTTTGAAGAGTTGTCATCAATTACCAAAAAGGGGAAGATTGAAAGGTCCTTGTTTGGTTTTGGTAATTGAGTGACAACCTAGGTGGACTAATTGTGCTTATGTGA
This sequence comes from Chrysopogon serrulatus, assembly GCA_015844335.1. Taxonomy (NCBI): domain Eukaryota; kingdom Viridiplantae; phylum Streptophyta; class Magnoliopsida; order Poales; family Poaceae; genus Chrysopogon; species Chrysopogon serrulatus. The sequence goes on from JADLZL010007963.1 coordinate 67,263, forward strand.
GATTTACAGAGATTTAGTCCACAGATACATGTGTGTGAGCGACTATACCATGGAGGTGGTGTGATGTGTTGCAAGGCTCACACATGTGATGATGAAGGAGCTTAATGCATGATACATGACATGGAGTCATGTGGCTAGAGGTGAAGATCGAGACAAGACTTGGCTTGATGGACTAGTTGTAAGGGTGAAGGGCAAGTTGGAGGCTTTGAAGCCGTTGGTACCGAGTGTCGGGAGGCTTGAGCAAAGACTTGACGCCGAAGAACCAAGGCGATGGTGAAGAGCAAGTAAGGTCAAGATTGATGAACCAATATGGCCACATGATGATATGGAGTGGATCATATCATTTGTGATTGTGTTGGTGCATGTGTTGCATCAACACTTGGAGGATTTGGAATGGAATGCGCAAGGCAAAGGTATATTTGTAGGGCATTTCATTTCACCGGTCATAGGTGTGTAGAGAAGTTTATGACCGGGTTTAGGATTGATAGCTGTACTATAAAGAGGGGAAATCTTTTAGTTGCAACGGTTATCTAGTGCTACTAAGTGTGTCTCTTTTGCATATGCATTGCGCTTAGTGACGTGGTGAGATACAAGAGAAAAGCCTTTCAAAATGTTTAAAAATGCTAACTCACACACTTAACATGTTGGAACACTTGGTGGAGTTAAGCACATTTAAAAAGGCTTTGAAAATAGAGTTTGGTGGACTGTTTCTGTATTCTTCGGAATATCCGAGAATGTTTCGGAATATCCGAAGAAGTCAGAATTTCTAAGAAAATATCGTTTTTTGGTTTGGATATTCCGACCAAGTTCGGATACTCCGAACCTGGTCTTGTTCGGACTGGTCCGAACGTTCCCCGTGTTGACTGGGGTGTTGACCGTGTTGGTGTGAGGACCGTTTCAAAATATATCTACGTACCTTGTTTGGATATTCGAACATGCTCGGATATTCCGGACCTTGCTTGGATATTCCAAACCCGGACGCCGCATGAGTCTTGACAAAGATTTCGACCGTTGGTCGGAGTGAGAAGTGAGACGTTCTAGCCGTTACCGAAATATCCGACCGTGCTTGGATATTCCGAAGTTTCTTGGATATTCGAATTTGCTCGGATATTCCAAAACTGGAGCTGAAACTCCCTAACGGTTGGATTCCAAAAAAGAGGCGTTGGAGGAGCATGTGAGTGGATGAGGGCCACACCCTTGGGTGGTGGGGTTGGCCGGTGGATAAGGGGGGTTCCTCCCACCTTTTCCCTCAACCCCCTTGGCTCATTTGTTGAGTGGGGAACAAGGGTTAGGGTTCTTCCTCCTCCCCTCTCCTCTCTTCTTCCTCCATGGCTATGTGCCAAACCTTGAGGAGAGATTGAGTGTCTCTTGTGGATGTGGATGAGAGATTGAAGATCCACCTCCCCCTTCCTCTCCCCTCTCATGCTTGGTGCTAATTTGAGTGAGGGATTGAGAGCCTAGTGTGTGCATGTGAGGATTGCATTTGGTGGCACTAGGAAATCTTTGTGATTTGGGGATTTCTTGTTACTCTTGGTGTTTGCCAACACCTAGACGGCTTGGAGGTTGTGGTCTCCGTTGAAGCACGCAAAGAAGATTGTGCGGTGTTCCGGAGAAGGATTTGTGAGGGGCTCTTGTGCTCATCCCCGCGGGAGAATCGTGAAGAGCAACTCTAGTAAAAGAGAGACACGAAGAGCAACAAGTGGTTCGACGCGGTCAAGTGCTAGAGCTCGTGGTGAGCACTCCGGTGGGAGAGCGTGACTTGTGGGTCACCACTAGCAAGAGGACCGGCGACAACCTTGGAGCTCGTCTCAACGAGGACTAGCTTGGTGGCAACCAAGTGAACCTCGGTAAAAAATCGACGTGTCAACATTGTCTACTCTTCTCGTCGGTTTGCATTCACTAGCTTATATTTACTTGCTCAATACTTGTGCTAGTGAGTAGTGGTTGCTCTTGTGTAGCTAGTTTGCTTGTGTAGCTTGCTAGTTACCTTCTTAGTTTGTGTAGCTTAGCAATTGAGCTCACTAGTTAGGCTTGTGTAGCCGTGCTAGTGAGAACTACTAGTGTGCTTAGGCTTTATGCGCTTTACTCACTAGTATGTGTAGGTGCTCCCCGGTTTGATTGAGTACTAGTTGCTTAGATTTGTGTGACCTTGCAACCTAGTATTGGATAGGTGAGCACTACCTAGCCTTACACCTTAGTGACCTAGCTAGAATCTTTGTAAGGTGCTTAGATAGAGGGGCGTAGTCCTTGTTAGACCGATAGTTTTAATTCCGCATTTAATTCGGTCATCCGCTGCGATTAATTTTTAGAAAGGACTATTCACCCCCCCTCTAGTCCGCCATCTCGACCCTACACCTGCATCAGACTGGCTTCCTCAAAGGATGGTCAATCTCAGAAACCTTCGTCTTCACGGCAGAGGTGGTTCAGGCGTGCAAAAAACGAAAAGTTCCAACCTTCATGCTCAAGCTAGACTTTGCAAAAGCCTTTGACACGGTCATCTGGGAAAGTCTACTGAAGATTCTAAGGGCAAGAGGTTTCCAAGAACTATGGTGCCAGTGGATGGAATGCATCCTCTCCTCCTCCAAGTCTGCCATCCTAGTAAATGGCTGCCCTGGCCTATGGATTACCTGCAAGCGTGGACTCCGGCAGGGAGACCCGCTCTCTCCTTACTTGTTCCTCCTTGTGGCTGACACTATGCAGGCAATGTTTAGATCAGCATCAAACATCAGTCACCCAATTGACGCTGACAGCCCGGCTGTGGTACTGCAGTATGCGGACGATACGCTGCTGGTGATGAAGGCGGAACTGGCTGCCGTCCATGAACTCAAGTCTCTCCTGCAGTCCTTCTCAGACGCCACCGGCCTCCACATCAACTACGCCAAGAGTACCTTCGTCCCGATCAACGTCAGCCCAGAGCTCGGCGAACAATGTGCAGCCATCTTGGGATGTTCACCGCAGTCTTTCCCTCAAAACTACCTCGGTCTTCCACTCTCAGCTACAAAGCTCTCGGCAGCAGCTTTCTCAACCTATGTTGACAGGTCAGACAGAGCGCTATCATCTTGGCAGGCCTCCCTCCTCAACAAATTGGGACGGGTTGTCCTCATAAACTCAGTGCTCGACTCACAGCTCGTTTACATTATGTCTGCCACTCAGCTGCCCCAGGAGATCATTCTTCAGATCGACAAGCGGCGCAGGTCCTTTCTTTGGGCAGGAAACAAAGAGTTCTCAGCTGGGAAATGCCTGGTGGCCTGGCCAACCGTCTGCACTACTAAGGACCTTGGGGGTCTGGGAATTAGAGACCTGGGAACCCACAACATCTGCCTGTTACTGAACCTCATTCACCGACTTCATTCAGCTGACTCGTCGGCCTGGGCGGCCTGGATCAAACAGAAGGCAGATATTACCACCCTACGCGGGGACAGTTTAGGATATCATTGGGAGTCACTCAGATCACTACTGCCTCTATATCAAGCTATCACAATGGTGCAGATAGGAAATGGCAACACTACACTTTTCTGGACAGATGTCTGGACCGGTGATGAAGCGCTGGAAGACAAATTCCCGAGTCTGTTCTCTCACTGCCTTAACAAGGAGTCCACAGTCCAGCAAGTGATCTCTTCAGGGCTTCAAGACTCTCTTGTAAACCGGTTATCCGTTCAGGCACAGCAAGAACTGGTCACCCTCAACGACCTCATAAATCACACAAGCCTCTCTGACCAACCGGACATCAGAACCTCCCCCTTCAGTCGTACCAAGGACAAGCTTGACACGTCCTCCATCTATAAGCTGCTAAAGGCTAGGGGGCAGAGCAGTGATCCCACCTCTTCCTTCATTTGGGGAAATGGAGCGCCGCCGCGAGTGCAGATGTTCCTATGGCTCCTCTTCAAGGGAAGGATTCAGTGCAGGGCAATCCTCTTTAGGAAAAGGATCGTGGAAAACCCGGCTTGCTTGCTCTGCGGGGCAGACAGCGAGTCTCCAGATCATATTATCTTCAATTGTCCCCTAGCATCGGAATTCTGGAGACGTATTGGGCTGTCCGACGTCCAAAATCAACATACATGCAACCTGCACTGCCTCCCAAGAGTCACAACGGTACCTGAAGATCAATACAGCGCCTTCATCACCCCTGTCTTTGTTGGGCGATATGGAAAAGGAGAAATGCTTTTGTCTTCCGGGGCGAGTCATTGAATCTCAGACAGCTCCTTCTCTCCTGCAAATCGGAAGGTAACCTTTGGAAAGTCCGAATGCCCAAGAAGAGCAAAAAAGTTATTGATGTCTGGTCATCCATCTTTGACAGGGGTGTTGCCTCCTTGTAAAATGTAATATGCTAGCGCCTCACCCCCTGGGGTTGTCATGTTTTCTTGTAAAGTCTTTGTAATCAGTTCTCCCGAAAGCCAAGGGTAAATAAATCAGGTGGGGATAACCCCCCCGTTGAAATTGTCAAAAAAATCACAATAGTAGGTAGTAACACAAACCAAAGGTGAGGTAGAACAATGACCATGACATCTGGAATCCCAGCATGGACTACTTCGTTGCTACAATTGGGTCCTTTTAGAATCCAACCTTTATATGTCATGTATGTCAGGCTACCATCTTCAGTAATAGGGTGACCAAATAACCATGGTATAAAAATACGGGCACGCCCTGGTCAAAAAAAAAATAACCATGGTATAAAAACTAAATAGATAGCGTATACTTGGGAGCAATAACCATACAAGAATCACCCCGGGCGAGTTCAACAAAAGAACAGATGAAACCACCAACTAGAGACTTCAACATGTTGTCCTCCGCCTACCAATTGTGCACAGACATTTATATATGAACCGATCTTTGAATACCCTTTGCTAAAGCTTGTGCCACTAGAAGCAACGAAAAAATTAGAGAAAAGGCACACCACGGTGCAGGATGATATATTGAAGCCCACTTTGAATACCCATCACAAAAAAAACTCTTTCCATGTCCGGTTCGCTCTTGCAAACAAGCCATTAAGCGTGGCAGAACCTTCTAAATTATATGGCCCACAAGCACCGATATTGTCCTTAAGACCCTCGTCACCATACTTGTGTACCACATAACTCGAATGTTACGTCGGGTGAAACCCCGATGACACCATGATCCTCCGGGATCAAATTCTTATAGAGATATTGTAGTATTACAACCGTTTTTATCCAAATACAACAGAGTAGCGGAAGATTTACAAAAGAGAATTACAACATTTGATCAGAGTTTGATTAAGCAAAACTTATTAAATTTACGAAAGTAAGAAAGAACTATAGAGCACCTGCAAGAGAACATTTCAGACGGGAGATAAGCGATCATGCCAAGCCCACTGGTATGATCGGGATCAGCATCACTAGTCAACACCTGCAACAGGGGTTTAACAAACCCTGAGTATAAAAGTACTCCGCAAGACTTACCCGACCAAAATTAGGGAGAAGACTCAGGAATGTTGGTTGATAGGAGTCAAGGTAAGGCTTTAGCAAGAATCAAAGACACATTTGCCAAAATCAACTAAAGTTGATCCTTACTTTTCATCTTGGTTATCCTACTCTATAACAAACACTTACCAGCCATGTAACGATTTCAAAACTTCTGTCTCAATAACTTTCATCATTACTACGATGCTGACGCTTGGTCAAGTCTCCCATATCGTGGAGCAACGACGATTCGAATCGCTTTATATACCCAATTTGGAGCTTCCTAGCCACACGATGTATGCGGGGACCGAACATCTCACATACATCAACTCACGCTTGCATTTCTCCCTGCCAGAACGGGTCCTAGCCACGAGAGTACAGTACCCCATCTCCCTACGCCGTCAGTCTAACCGTCGACGGTGCGCTCGTAGTGTGCGTACACACTACTTCCCGTCCCGGTTGTCCGTTCTCGCATGAATCATACAAGAGAGCTTACCGTCATTAGCATGCGACTAGTACTATCCAATAACCCTCTTGACCACGGGATCACCACAACGAACGGTCCTTAACCGACACAAGTGGGCGACACTACACCGGGGCACTAGCCCCCTCGATGCAAGTCACTCACCGGCGTCTCGATTTACTCATCATGTTCTTGTGCGTACCCACGACCCGGCCCAAGGTGAAAGGTAGACGACAAACAACATCAAGTTTTGAATACTCTCAGAGATGATATTGTTATCAACTTTCAAAACGTTTCACAAAAGCCTATGCTAGTAGCAGGACTAAGCAGGTACTAAACATTTTCGAAATCAAAACAGGTATCCAGGATAGTATCACAAGGTACGGTAAATGCATCAAATAGGATATCACACAACTCCTACACTTAATGCATCATATCATCCACATAAAATCATAAAGACTTTCGAAATTCAAGGCAGGGTTTGAATGCATCCGGGGCTTACCTGTGTTGCAGTGAAGGTTAGCTGTTAATTTTGGCATCAACCTTTTCATGGATTCACCACGTCAGGGTTGGATCACTGTGAATCTTTTGGATCATTGCGAATCTTCTCCGAGGATTGGCCATCGCGATCCTTTGCTCTCACGTAAACTATACGTAACGAATGATGCATACTTAATATAGTGACATGTATGACATGATGCTAGATGATGCAATATAGATGAAACAAGTTAATTACATTGCATTTTGAGTACAACTTTCCTTCACGGTAAAGTTGCATTAAGAGCTCACAATTAACAACAACAAAAGAACGGATAACGCGATGCAATCAATGTAAATTGCCGAAGGTCATTAGGGTTAATGGCCTAGGGTCATCACTCAATTCCAAAGTCAATCAACACTAGAGTGATTAAGGTTAATTACTATTTTATTAACCATTTTCACAGTTGTTGAAAGCCACTAATTAAACTTACTTCTTGATTTAACTATCACTACACATGTGATATAGATTACTCTTACTACTACACAATCAAGCCATGAACCATTGGGGTGATAATGATTCTTGGTCTTCAAGCAACATCAAAAGCAACAAAACCTAAATGAATCCTATCCTTGCTATTTAAGTCTTTTAATTATTTATTGTGCATGTGAGCAAACTCCCTATTTAAACTATACAAGATAAAGCCATAGACCAGGGAAGTTTACTGATTCAAGGTATTCAACAAATGTCACAAATTAATCAATAATTAATTAATCACTAATTAAGATAATACTTAAGATTAATTAAACAAAATGTTAATTAAGACATTACTTAATTAAGGCATTAATTAAGCACAAAACAAAAATTATCCAAATCATGATCAAACTTCATAATTAAGTTTATTATCATCTAATTAGCACACAAAACAAAATTCATGATTTTTGGACTTATATTTTAATTATTAAAAAAAATCAGAGAAGTTGCATTTATTAATTAAAATAGGCAATTATTAAACATGACAAAAGTACTTAACATGCTGCACACATATTTTTCTATGAAACTACACATGATGAGGAACAAATAGAAATTTAGTTCATATTTTTCTGAGCTCAGATTAATTGACTATGAAATAAACAAGAATCAGTTTTTTTTTTAAAAAAAAAGAAAAGGACAGAACCACCTTCTTCCTCATGTCGTTCGAGCAGGAGAGAGCTCTGGAGCTGGCCATGACTGGCCGGCGGTGGCAGGTGGGTATCTGGTCGTGGCAGAGCTGGCTGAGATGGGCTCCGAAGCAAGGCGAACTCGCCCGTACCCTTGTCTTGGTCGGAGGTGGTCGGTGGTGGCCTAGCCGCGCGAGCGACGCTGACGGCGGTGTTCTGCTCGGCCATGAACTGGTGACGAGACGGCGTTCCCGTGCGACGGTGGTGGTAGAGACCGATTGAGCAGGCCGGTGAGCTTCATGGTGCCTGAGCGGAGCTGCTGGTGTATTGATTTGGTTGGAGAAGAGATGGAGTGAGCTAGCTGCGTGGAGGTGGAGCTCGACGGCGGAAGACGTCAGCGCGCACCGGTGGCAAGGTGCCGTTCCGGCGTGGCTGCCGTGGTAGAGAGCTCCTGAGCGAGCCGAAGGTGATCAGGGACTTAAAGCGATGCTGAGGCGCTGCTTGGTTGAGCTGGAGGCGCTTCGGATGTCCGGCCATGGCGAGAAAGCCACGGCGGCGCCCGGCGGCCGGTTGCGAAGAAGACGACGGTGCAGCGACTCCTCCAGTGTCTATAGCTCGCAATAGCAGGCTCTAGATATGCGCTAAGGGTTGGCGAAGCTGGTGGCAAGGCGGCCGGAGTGATGGTAGAGCACGCTGCGCGAATTTGGGCGGCGAGTGTTGGCTGCCGGAGTTGGGGCAGGAAGAAGAAAAAAGGATTACGGCGACCGGTGGCGTGCTTAAGAGGACGGTCGGAGTTTCCAGGCGTTTGCCAACAGCTGCGTGAGATTGCCAGCGAAGCTGCTGCGTGGCAATATGGGAGAGAACGGCCGAGGCGGGGCGGTGGTCGTCGGCAAGCAGGCAGGCAGCTGCGCGGTGCTGCTGCTTCCGTCCAGCTGCTGCCCTCTGATTGGCCCGAGATACTGTAGCTCGCCCCCTTCTGCGGTTTTCTTCAATTCTCTCTCAAATTCACATAACAACTTGAAATTCTCTAAAAATAAAAGTTGCTCAGAATTTTGAGATCTACAACTTTTCTTTTTGGCACCAACCTCAAAATCTGCTTAGATTTTGAAATTTGAAAAAGGAGATAAAAAGGAGCTTGAAATTAAGGATTAGAATTTAAATCCAAATTTGATTTTTTTTAATCTGATTCTGAAACTTCTCCCAACCAACTCCAAACTGAAACTTCCTCACAGCCATTTCATGATTAACTCATAATTGCATAATTTGAGCTCAGAGATTAGGGTTGTTGAGCTAGATTAATTAGCAAGCAAAACAAGATTAATTACCATCATTAGGCTACACTCAACATGTCATGGAACACTTAAAGCAAGGTATAATACATGATTAGCACTCCAAAACATAGTTTAATGTTAGCCAAATTTTAAATCTTAATTATGCTTAGGTTAATTAAGAGATGAGCAACAACACACAATCATGTGAGATAAAGAGCTCAAACATTTGATCAAACCACAAGATGAGTTTTAGGGTTTAACTTCTTTTAGAAAATCCTAATTATTTTCTAAGTAGCTTAGGTGATTAACAAGGTCATTAACACATGAAGCAAAGCATGTTCAACAAAGCACTTATCTTAAGCTACCAAAGCAACATTATTAGTTTTACTAAGCATAATTAACATGGAAAAGCTTAACCATCGAAAGAAACCTTCTAGTACCACCTTGTTTATTATTAAGGCAAAAACATAGGGGTACTTAATATGATTAAACATTACAGAGTTCAAGCATTTTATTATGCAAGGATTATTAACACCATGAAATGCTCTAATGCACTGATGCTTGGTGATTAACTTAATGATGCTTAATGCATAATATGATGACATGGTGAGGTTTAGGTTAACGTAACACCAGGGATGTTACATTAACAGAGAATGGCCTCAACAGCCGACACTTGTGCCACCTGTTATATCCGTCACTTCAATTTGGAGCCAATAAATTTGGGAGAGGAATCTTCAAATGCCCTCCGGTTCCATGGTATCAAATACATATTTCCTCGAGTTTCATTAGAATCCACCCTTTTCATTTTGAGTCAAAGACTACTTCAAAAGTTCCCCTGGTCTTGAGTCATATATTTTTGCGAAAATGCAGATACTATCTCATGTTTAGAGAATACAAGAGCTCTCACAAGTATCAAAAGACGATGCCCCCATGACATGACATTTGAAATCACGAAAAGCAGAGGCTCTCTGCATGAATCTTGAATCAAGGGGAAAGGTCGGTAGTATGATTATGCTCTTTGAGCCTAATCTGAAATCTATATCAGTATAGGACACATAGCCATCATCAATTGCTAGTACCCTCATACTTCTGCTCTTTCTCCAATCACCCATCTCCCATTCCCAGAACTCTTCAATATGAGCCGCTTCTTCTTGAGCAGTTTTCCTTATTACTACGGATTGCATCTCTTTGGTGCATGTTAAGTTGGTAGTAATGCTCGATAATGATGGTTCTGGACTGCCCGATGGTAGTATCGTTTCAAGTTCTTCCCAAACCTTGTATGAAGATGCCCACACAAATATGCTGCTAATGATTGCTTTAGAAAAACATCCTTGATATTCATTCTTGACTCTGTTAATGCTGAGAAAGACAATGGGAAGTGCCCAAATGCAATTTTTGTCACTGGAACCTTGTCAAACTCAGTATCCCACTGTGATAATGCTTGATCCAATTCAATCACCAGCGTGTCAGTTGGATGTCCAAATACATTAGTTGGACCTCTAAGACCAGTCTCCATTGTGCTATCAAAGCCAACAAACAGATGCTTCTGACCACTATTCTGCAGATCATTCATAAATGCAGCTTCAAGTAAATTTTAAAAGTAATTGCAAGAATACTATATATAACAAATAACAATAAACTTCAACTACAAGATGGCAACAAAATAAGAAGTACAACATCTTTCTTCCTGAACAAGATAAGTATCGAATCATACATAGAGAAACTACTAACCTCTAAAGTAATGCTTTGGACATGACCCTGAAGTTTTAACGTGGCATTGATGCTATACTTATTATAGAAGTCATAGTCCGCACTAGATGTCCAGTTTTGCAGCTTGGATCAGGAGGACCTGAATGAAGAGGCTTTGCTGAAAGGAGCTAGGATGAAGGAACCTGTGGGCAAGAAGAGAGCCAAGAATGCTTCAGACAACAACAACATCTCCCATGATGCTTAGAATAATGATAGCTATCCTGTGCTCGCTTTGGTTTGTTTGCCTGGAACTAGGCCGGTCGGTAATGAATATCGGTAATCTTGTTGTTGTGAAACTAGTCGGGTTTATGTCTTGTTGGAAACCTGTTAAGCTCTGGATTCAGTTTGGTGTAAGGGACAAATGCTATGCGTTTGCCAGTTCAGTTATCTCTTCTACCTTTGTTTAAATGAATCAGAATCGAAATCGTTGCTAGAAAGTCATGACCTGGAATGTTAGAGGAATAAACTCCTCCTGGAAATGGGACCCGGTAAAAAACAAAATTTTGGAATCACAGTGTGGCATTGTCTGTCTGCAAGAGACAAAAAAAGATCTCTTTGATCATCTATTCCTCAGAAAATTTTGCCCGCCATCTTTTGATCAGTTTGACTACGTCCCATCGGTTGGAGCTTCTGGGGGCATCCTGGTAGCTTGGAAAGGCTCACTATTTACTGCTGAAAGGGTTTCAAATAATGATTTTGCCATCACTATGGAGTTTTGCACCAGGCACAACCTATCCAAATGGAACCTCACTTGTGTCTATGCTCCCTGTACTCCTGAAGGGAAGGAATCCTTCTTAAACTGGTTTCAAAACTTGCAGCTCCATCCAGAAATTGACTGGGTGATCTTGGGAGACTTCAATCTAATAAGAAAACCAGAAGATAGAAATAAACCTGGAGAGGATATTTCAGAAATGTTCAGATTTAACGCTGCCATTAGTCAGTTGGGGATTGATGAGATTGTACTTAAAGGGAGAAAGTTCACTTGGTCTAACATGCAGCTTCAACCTCTCCTTGAAAAGCTTGATTGGGTTTTTACATCCAGTCATTGGGCCTTGGCATATCCTCAAACCTCAGTCATGGCTCTGGATATGATCCCCTCTGATCATTGTCCCTGTGTACTCACCTTCTCCACTCTCATTCCTAAAAATAAGATCTTCAGGTTTGAAAATCACTGGTTAAAGCATCATGATTACCCCATAATTCTCAACCAAAGTTGGGGATCCAATCTGAATATCAATGATAGTGCAAAACTAATTACAGCAAAGCTTAAAAATTTGAGGCAACATTTGAGAAACTGGCAGAATTCTTTGCAAAGCATTAAAACTGCCATTGCCAATGTCAGAATAATTATCCTCTTTCTTGAAGTGTTGGCTGACTTCAGGGATTTGAGCTTGCTTGAATGGAATTTCCATAAAATTCTTCAAGCTCACCTCCTGGGGTTACTTGAAAAACAAAGAACCTACTAGAGGCAAAGGGGGAATGTTAAATGGGTACAGTTGGGAGATGCAGGAACTCATTTTTTTCATGCCAATGCAACACTAACGAAAAGAGGCAATCTGATTAGTGAACTGATATCCTGTGATGAAGTCACTGCCTCCTCACACCGGGATAAAGAACTACTCCTTTGGCAGGAATTCAAAGAAAGACTGAGCACCTCAGAGTTCCAAGGTTTCACCATCGATCCAGCAAGCCTAATTCAGAGAAACTCAAATTTAGACAGCCTAGAAACTCCCTTCTCAGTTGAAGAAATTGACAGCATTATAAAGAGTCTACCTAACTACAAATCCCCAAGGCCGGATGGCTTTAATAATGAGTTCATCAAGGCTTCTTGGCCAGTGATCAAGCAAGATTTCTACCAGTTATGCAACATTTTCTATGATAACAATTGCTGCCTTCAGAGTATTAATGCTTCCTATATCACCCTAGTCCCAAAAACTGAAGATGCAAGAAGGGTAAATGATTACAGGCCAATCTCATTGTTAAATTCCTCAGTCAAATTGCTTACTAAGCTCCTTGCCAACAGACTTCAGGCTTCAATCATCCCACTTGTTCACAGAAACCAATATGGATTCATCAAAACCAGAACTATCTAGGATTGCTTGTACATACATCTCTGTCATCAGTCCAAAAAAGAGGTGATCATACTGAAACTTGACTTTGAGAAAGCTTTTGATAAGATGGAGCATCAAGCAATTCTACAAATTCTTCAAGCTCAAGGGTTTGGTCATAAATGGATATCATGGATACAAGCCATTCTTAGCAAAGTGGAAGCTCCTCAGTTCTTCTAAATAGAGTCACAGGGAAAAGATTTACCTGCAAAAGAGGAGTGAGACAGGGAGATCCACTATCCCCACTCCTCTTTGTTCTAGCTGCTGACTTCCTGCAAGTGCTGATAAATAAAGCAAAAGACATGGGTTTACTGAAACTGCCAATCCCTTTGCAATGTGATAGCAACTTCCTTGTTCTTCAACATGCAGATGACACTCTGATCATCATGGAAGGAGACCCAAGGTAGCTTTTTGTCCTCAAAACAATCTTGCAGAATTTTACTCAATCAACTGGATTAAAGGTGAATTACAGCAAATCTATGATGCTTCCAATAAATATCTCAGATGACAGACTTGATTTGCTAGCCAGAACTTTTGGTTGCTCAAAAGGATCACTACCTTTTACCTACCTGGGTCTACCAATGGGGACAACCAAACCTAGGGTTGTGGACTTCCTCCCCCTAGTAAACAAATGTGAGAGAAGACTGGGAGGTATCTCTTCACTGCTAAATCAAGCTGGCAGGCTTCAAATCACGAATGCAGTCTTTTCCTCTCTGCCTACATTCTATATGTGCACCCTTGAAATACCAAAAGCAGTAGTCAAACAGATAGATAAATTTAGAAAAAGCTGTTTATGGAGAAACTCAGATGTAAATGGGAGAAGCAAACCCAAAGCAGCATGGGAAATGGTTTACAGGACAAAAGAAGAAGGAGGCCTAGGAATCATAAACTTGGAACTACAGAATCAAGCTTTACTCATGAAATTCTTAGATATATTCTTCAATAAGAAAGATATTCCATGGGCAAATCTTGTCTGGGAAAAACACTACTCAAGTGGAAGATTACCGGGTACTGTCAAAAAAGGGTCCTTTTGGTGGAGAGACGTTTTAAAGCTCTTGCCACCTTACAAAAACTTGGCCTCAGTTCAGGTTAAATCTGGAGATACTTGCCTACTTTGGCATGACAAGTGGAATTCTCAGGTCCTGAAAGAATGTTTCCCTCAAGCCTTTTCCTTTGCAAAAAACAAAAATGCCTCGGTCAAGGAAGCTTTCCAACTAAATGATATAATTGACTTGTTCAATCTTCCATTATCACAAATTGTCTTCGATCAAACACAGCAGATCCGACAGAGATTGGATTCAATCAACCTTGATATGCAGAATAAAGAGTCATGGCTTTGCTCGGCTGGAGCCAGCTCTTTCAGATCCAAAGCTGCCTACAATATGCTTTCTAGCCACCAGGTAATTGACCAGGCCTTCAAATGGCTGTGGAAGTCACCATGTCAGCCAAAGCACAAGGTGTTTTTCTGGTTACTAATGAAAGATAGATTAAGTACGAGAAACATCCTAAGAAGAAAACAGATGGAATTAAGCTCATACAACTGCGCCTTCTGCTACTTACCATCTGAAGAAACAGTTCATCATCTCTTCTGGCAATGTCCCTTTGCCAGGCAATGTTGGGGCTTCATGAATATTGACATCCCATTCTATGGAGACACTTGAAATTATCTCACCATCAAGAGTCGATTCAAAGCCGGTTTTTCATGGCAGCCATAATTATTCGAGTTGGACAATTTGGATTGCAAGGAATGAGGTAATCTTCAACAACAATCAAATGAATCTTACACAATGCAGAAATCTTTTCTTCAAGGAACAGCGTCTTGTTGCCCTATGGGTCAAGACAAGCTTAGCTTCAGACTTCGATCAATGGATCCAAAGCTTGTAATAGAATTTTTTACTGCTTGTATTTTCTTTATCTCTTTTTTTGTTTCTTGATCTCATAACACCCCCTCCCCCCTTCCCTTCCCTTGTTTTGTAACTGCACTCTGTCCTTTTTTTTTTAATATGATCTCTCCGCAGGCCAAGGCCCCTCCAGTTTCAAAAAAAAAAAAAGATGCAGGTACACCAAAGCTATCATGATTTCCTCTCAGATCATAGAAAATCCTTCTTGGAAGCTTGCTACTTTGAATGATGTCATTCATTGTACTTTCATATTCCACCCATTCGACCTCGTTCTGTTTCATTGTTAACAGATCTTTGCTTTTTCCATTTGTTAACAGAAACCTAGATATCTATTAGAAATTTGAGAGAACTCCCTCAGCAATAGTATTTCACCTTCCGAAATGAATGTAGCTCGTTTCTCAGAGATGTTAGTTACTTCCTTTTATGCTGGATGGATCAACTTGTGTGATGCTGATCAATATTACAGATTTACAGTTGGATTTCATCTCCAAATGCTAAAACAGGTAATGGAACATCATATGTTCATTTAGCTAAATTTTGTGTTTGCATAGGCCTTTGGGGTTCAAATTTGGTTTGGTTACTGCTTCATATAATTTTTCTCAATATAAATAGAGTACACGTTGCCTATTAATAACGCAGTCAAATAGAAATCCCTCAATATAAGAGCCAAAACTACATGCGATGGTTTACAGCTCTTGGCAATCTGTGGTTACCACCTTAGTATTTCATTTGGAGAAAATTTGTATCCGTTCTATGGATTTGTCGTAATGGTGAAATTGAGACCTGAAGTGGCCCATGCCCTAAGTGGCCCTGTTGGGCAACTGAGAGAAAAATGGCCACTGCCCCCTGTATGGATTTTACTGCCTTAAATTATGATTTCATACCTAATATGCTGAAGCATCTGATTTTCACTTAAACTGAGAAATGAGAAGCACTGAAAACATCAGCTCATTTACCGATTGAGGAATTTCATCTCACATTAGATCAGCCCTGAAACCGCGAGGAATCAAACAGAGGACGTGGTACGTGGACGAGGGACGGTGGGAGGGATCTACGACATACCAGTGAGGTCTCCTGTGATCAGCACGAGGTCGGGGTTGACCATAGCCAGCGTCGGGCCGACATACCGTCGGAAGTCGTAGGCGCGCAGCGTGAGGTTCCAGCCGCCCGCCCTAACCTTGAGGACCCCAGCGTCCTCGAGGAGCTGTTGATCGGCGTGGCTGCTTTGGATGTCCCTATCCCTGACCCTGCATGCTGTAGGTTCGTACTAGTAGTATTTGCTGCAGGCGCTTGTAGCACCAACCTGACATCACCAGGGTAGCAAAGCTGTGTGACGCCAGGATCGCTGACGTTGGGTTCGTTGACGGGCGCCGAGTCGCTGAGTAATTTATGATGGGTCCAGGAGCAGGAGCACAACCACTTGACCCAACCTCGGCGTACTGCGTCGGTGTCCGATGGCCGTGCGTGCGCCCTTGACAAAAAGCGTCCCAAAATGACCTTGACAAAGACCAGTAGTACTTCGTACTTCCTGTCTCAAAATGACCGTAGCTTTTTCTTCGTACTTCCTGTCTCAAAATGACCGTAGCTTTTTCTTTTTGCCTCAATTTTGATTTAATTTATAAAAATATGTGCGATATTTATATCTCTAAATAAATTTATTAAAAATCTAGATTTAAAGATCTTTTCAATAATACTAATTATATATACTTATATATATAATTAAAGTTAATTCTCGGAAAATGAAAACGACAATATTTTTGGAACGGTACATCTCTATTGGGTACTACTAGGAAACACCAGCAACGCCACCACGCCTGTAGAAGCAGCCGATTGGACTGGGAGGGACACCTGCAAGTTCGAGCCAGCTTCTGCATCCCTCTGAACTGATAAATGTGCATCACCCAACAACCTAGTACTTGTTTGTACTTAAGGAGGTGTACTCATAGTCCCGAGTAACAATGTTTTTCTCTAAAAAAATCAGGACCGACTTAGCCGGCGAAAAAAAAAAAAACAGGTCAGAACAATCCTACGTGGAGGCTGAATTAAAGTTGATTCTCAGAAAGTGAAAACGACGATATTTTTGGGACGGCACATCTCCATTGGGTACTGCTAGTAAACACCAGCAACGCCACCACGCCTGTAGAAGCAGCCAATGGGCTGATGAATGCGCATCACCTAACTACCTAGTACTGTTCGTACTTAAGGAGGTGTACTCGTAGTCCCTGAGTAACAATGTTTTTCCCTAAAAATCAGCATATGCATGAGAGCATGTATAGTAAGACTGACTTAGCTGGCAGAACAATCCTACGTGGAGGAGGAATTAAAATTGATTCTCGGAAAGCGAAAATGACGATATTTTTGGGATGGTACATCTCCATTGGGTACTACTAGTAAACACCAGCAACGCCACCACGCCCTATGGAAGCGGTGATGGGATTGGGAGGGAGAGTGCATCCTCCGAGCTGATGATTGCGCATCACCCAACTACCTAGTATCTTGTTTGTACTTAAGGAGGTGTACTCGTAGTCCTGAGTAACAATGTTTTTCTCTAAAATATCAGCATACGCATGAGCATGTATTCCCCCTCCGTCCCAAGATATATGTCGTTGTAGCACTACATTGAAGTGTCTTGGTTCAGAGGTTCAAGCATGCATGTGGACACAGCCACTGTCCTACTTCAGAGAATCTTTGCTGCACCTCATTGATAGCTAAAATGACAAGTAAAATGGGACAGAGGGAGTATAGTAAGACCCGACTTAGTCGGCGAAAAGGAAAAACAGGTCCGAACAATCCTACGTGGAGAAGAAATTAAAATTAATTCTCGGAAAGTTTAAAAACGATAATATTTTTGGGACGACACATTTCCATTGGGTACTACCAGTAAACACCAAGCAATGCCACCATGCCTATAGAAGCGTACCGATGGGACTGGGAGGGACAGCTGCATGCATCCCTCTCGAGCTGATGAATGCGCATCACCCAACTACCTAATACTGTTTGTATTTAAAGAGGTGTACTCATAGTTCGAGTAACAATGTTTTTCTCTAAAAAATCAGCATACGCATGAGAGCATGTATAGTAAGACTGATTTAGCCGCCAAAAAAAAAAAAAAGACAGGTCGAACAATCCTACGTGGAAGAGGATCCGAGGAAGGGAATAAGAGAGAGAAGAGAGCCGGCGTTTATCTCTTCCCCGAGCTAAACACAGGGATCAAGGACAAATCGATGATATGCAGCTGGTCGTAGCGAAAAGAGTTGGCGTTTTGCTGCCCCTCCCAATCCCGTGTGCACACATGTACTAGGCTTTATATTACTCCCCTCTGTCTGTATCATAAGTTAATTTTTTAAAACTTTAACTATTCCTAGAAAAAATATTAAGATTTATTATGTTATCAAAATAGTATTATTAGGTTTACTATTGAATATATTTTAATAATATGACTATTTTATGTCATAGATGTTGTTACTCTTTTGATTGGCACGAATTCTAGAAACCAATTCTTTTCAGAGACAGTGTGAGTATTGCAGCCAACTTATGAGCTAATCCATAAGAGCATCTCCAAGAGACTCTTTATATCTTTTCTAATTTACAGGAATAGAGATTTAAGAGGAAAAAATACCCTCTAACAATCTTTTCAATTGGATATCTAAATATAGACATCATCTGTTTACGGATTTCTCGCTAGCCAAAGATGGAGAGCGAGAATAGCTCTCTAGACTACGCGAAAGATATAGAAAAACTGTTATAGAGTACAAAGATATAGAAAACGATTTTTTTCAGTTGACTCTCTAAATGATGATTTAGAGAGTCGATTTTAGAAAAGCTCTTGGAGATGCTTAATATTCCCTCCAATCTAAATTATAATACGTTTGACTTTTTTAACTCTAAATTTGATCACTCGTCTTATTCAAAAAATTTATGCAAATATAGTCAAATTTAAGTCATTCTTAAAGAAATTTTATTAATAAAACAAACCACAACAAAATAGGTGATATTTTGCATAAATTTTTGAATAAGACGAGTGATCAAATTTGATGTCAGAAAAGTAAAACGTCTTATAATTTAGAACGGATTAAGTACCAATTAGTATTCTACTAGCTTTATATGACATGGCACCTTGGTCTGATGCAGGCACCAGCAGCCTGCTGTCCAAACTGCTGGTGATTGGTGAAGGAGTACGAAGCCGAGGTGTTTGGATTCCAAACATTAGTCGTGGGTTTTTGTTTCAAAACTAGTAAATATGAGAAGTAAACATGGTAGTGCAATGCAAGCAGCGAACTGCATCCCGGAGTTGGATGTGCATCTTAAACCGTCAGTTGTGCAGAAAACATCTGTACTGACACTAGTTTTTAGATTTCCACTGTCGGTGTTATGAACTATCAGGGTAAACTATCAGTGAAAAATCGAGATGTTTTATAATTTTTTTTCGAGATCGTGCGCTGCACGGAGAATTCAAACGCGTGTGAATGAATTTACAATTTTCCCTAACTGTCATAAAGCTCAACTCGCTTCATAAATTCAGCTCTCGCCTCTAACTGTATATATACATCCTGCAGCCTGAGCCAGCTTTCACTCAACACTAAGCACTTCCTCCACAGCCACCTAAGCTAGCTAGTTAAGCCAGAGAGAGCTTTCTGGGAAGCCAATGGACAAGATGTTTGGACGGCGGGGAATCGGAGAGTTAATAACTGGGAATAAGAAAGGAAAGCTCAAGGGCTCGGTGGTGGTCACGCGCAAGAGCGTGCTCGGCCTCGATGTCACCAGCATCAGTGCCAGTGTCATCGACGGCGTCGGCGAGTTCCTCGGCCGCGGCGTCACCTGCCAACTTATCAGCTCCACCGTCGTCGACCCCAGTACGTGTTCACCTGAGTTGAGTTTAATTATTTTGTGCTATGGCAGTGACGTGTAACGCCGGGGCAGACAACGGGAACCGCGGCAAGGTGTGCGCGGAGGCGAGCCTGGAGACATGGCTGACGAAGCTGCCCTCGCTGACGACGTCCAGCGACTCCACGTTCCGCGTCAGGTTCGACTGGGAGGTGGAGAAGCACGGCGTGCCAGGCGCCGTCATCGTCAGGAACAACCACGCCTCCGAGTTCTTCCTCAAGACCATCACCCTCGACGACGTCCCCGGCCGTGGCACCATCGTCTTCGTCGCCAACTCATGGGTGTACCCGCAGTGCAAGTACCATTACAACCGCGTCTTCTTCACAAACGACGTACGTGAGCGACGCAATAATCCATCTTCTTTTAGATTATTTATGGATCGTCGGCGTACTAACACAAGCATGACGCGCGCTTGTGCGCCCGCTGACGGCGGGTGGGGATGGCGATGCATGCAGACGTACTTGCCGGACCAGATGCCAGAGGCGCTGAAGCCTTACCGCGACGACGAGCTCCGGATCCTGAGGGGCGACGACCAGCAAGGCCCCTACAAGGCGCACGAACGCGTCTACCGCTACGACGTCTACAACGACATCGGCAACCCCGACCGCGGCAACCCGCGCCCCACCCTCGGCGGCTCCAAGGAATTCCCCTACCCGCGCCGCTGCCGCACCGGTCGGAAACCCACCAAAACCGGTGTGTCGTCTCTGTCTCCCAAGATCCTTTTTTTTTTTTTTTTTTGCTGTTTCACCACAAATTTAACCAAGTGCTGTGACGGCTGACGGATCGCTGTCCCTCTTGAAACTGCAACAATGGCGCGCTCGGCGCATCGTGCAGACCCCAGCTGTGAGAGCACGCTGACGCCGCTAGTGGAGGGCGACATCTACGTGCCGCGCGACGAGGTATTCGGGCAGATCAAGAAGACGGACTTCTACGGTTTCGTGATCAAGTCGTTTGGGACCAGCATTTTCGACATCTCGCCAGGCGAGTTCGACTCCTTCAACGACATCATCAAGCTCTACGAGGGCGGGATCAAGCTGCCCAAAATCCAAGCCCTCGAGGAGCTGCGGAAGCAGATCCCACTCCACCTCGTCAGGGATATCCTTCCCGCCGGCGGCGACTACCTCCTCAAGCACCCCGTCCCACAAATCATCAAAGGTCAAAACATCCATCATCGATCTCTGCGTTGCGTGCACACGCGGATTTCTTTGACTCTTTGCATTGCTTAAACCTACCGATAATCAATAATTCTGACATGCATATGCAGAGGACAAGAAAGCTTGGATGACCGATGAAGAGTTCGCACGGGAGATTCTTGCTGGTGTAAACCCCATGATCATCACGCGCCTCACGGTGAGCGCGATCGATAAACATGCATTATCAGTTGTTCTGATGTGTCTGGTTTGTGAAGTTACCCCATGTTTCATGAGATGATGCATCATGAGTTCATCTTATAAATTCTGACATGCTTATGTGCTGCGTCCAGGTGTTCCCTCCGAGAAGCAGTCTCGACCCGAGCATGTACGGTGACCACACGAGCACCATGACGGAGGCGCACATCGAGAAGAACCTCGAGGGCCTCACCGTGCAGCAGGCACTGGACAGCAACCGGCTCTACATCCTGGACCACCACGACAACTTCATGCCGTTCCTCGTCAACATCAATAATATCGAAGGCAACTTCATCTACGCTGCCAGGACCCTGCTGTTCCTGCGCGGCGACGGCACGCTCGCGCCGCTGGCCATCGAGCTGAGCCTCCCCGAGCTCCGGGACGGCGTGACCGCCGCCAAGAGCACCGTGTACACGCCGACGTCGACCACCGGCGCGGAGGCGTGGGTGTGGCACCTCGCCAAGGCCTACGCCAACGTGAACGACTACTGCTGGCACCAGCTCATCAGCCACTGGCTCAACACGCACGCCGTGATGGAGCCGTTCATCATCGCGACGAACCGGCAGCTCAGCGTGACGCACCCGGTGCACAAGCTGCTGCTCCCGCACTACCGCGACACGATGAACATCAACTCCAGCGCGCGCCAGTTGCTCATCAACGCCGGCGGGTTCTTCGAGAGGACCGTCTTCCCGCGCCAGTACGCGTTCCAGATATCCTCCAAAGTCTACGGAAGCTGGAACTTCACAGAGCAGGCACTCCCCGACGACCTGATCAAGAGGTAAGTGATCCGAGGTACTCTTACTCTGTCCACTGTCATTGAGATCGACCAGTGGTATATTTAAGAACAGAGAATGCTGCTAATGTCAATGCAGAGGCATGGCCGTTCCAGATCCGTCGAGCCCGTACAAGGTGCGGCTGCTGATCGAGGACTACCCGTACGCGTCAGACGGGCTTGCCGTATGGCACGCCATAGAGCAATGGGTGACGGAGTACCTGGCCATCTACTACCCCAGCGACGGCGTGCTGCAGGCGGACGTGGAGCTGCAGGCGTGGTGGAAGGAGGTGCGCGAGGTCGGGCACGCCGACATCAGGACGCGCCCTGGTGGCCCGTGATGCAGACGGTGCCAGAGCTTGTCAAGTCCTGCGCCACCATCATCTGGATCGCGTCGGCGCTCCACGCCGCCGTCAACTTCGGGCAGTACCCGTACGCCGGCTACCTCCCGAACCGGCCGTCCATCAGCCGGAAGCCGATGCCCGTTCCAGGCACCAAAGAGTACGAGAAGCTGGAGCGCAAGCCGGAGAAGGTGTTCCTGCGCACCATCACCAGCCAGCTGCACGCCCTCGCCGGCATCTCGCTGCTGGAGGTCCTGTCCAGCCACTCCTCCGACGAGGTGTACCTCGGCCAGCGCGACACGCCGGAGTGGACGTCGGATGCCAGGGCGCAGGAGGCGTTCAAGAGGTTCGGCGCGCGGCTGACTGAGATCGAGAGCCGCGTGATGGCCATGAACGCGGATCCACGGCTCAAGAACCGAAGCGGCCCGGCCAAGGTCCCCTACATGCTCCTCTATCCCAGCACCTCCGACAAGAAGGGCGACGCTGCTGGCATCACTGGCAAGGGCATCCCAAACAGCATCTCCATCTGAGCGTCGCCGGCTCACCAGCGATGACTGCTCAACAATCAAAGAAGCTGATGAAGGTATAAATAAAGGCGGGGAAATCTGGATGGACAGTTTCCATTTTACTGGGCACCAGTGGATTCGTGACATGTGTTCGTGAACATGAACATGCTCTTTTTTTTCCTGAAATTGAATAGGTATTTGTGTGTTTGTGTGTGAAAGAGTTATTAGTGTGTAAGTGGGCCCGATGAGGCATCGTATCATTGTGCCTCGTATTATGCTGTACTGTAAGTCTGTAACTGAACCTATGCAAGCTATATTCCTGAATCCTGAAAAGTGAAAACCAAGAGGAAAGGAAGATAACCTTCATTCCTCAGTTACCTTGATCCGGTCGACTATTTCATTTCACCGAGTAACTACACAACTAGCAGGAATAAGCATAACCCAGTTGCAGACCTAAGCAGCCTCACAGGCACAGCTCACAAGGATAAATCGTAAATGTAATGAAAAACAAAGCCGGTAGGTCAACAAAGGAGGAAAAAGAACTTTCACAAAAGAAAGAGTAACTATATATTGAGCAGTATAGTCCCTTCCTCACTTGGTCCAGATCCTAACTGTCCATTCTAATGAAATGCTGTGTAGTCTTGTCATTTATATGCAGCGCAATGCTGAAAGCTATATATATGTGTTAAACAATCTAACAAAAATTGCTCTCTGAAGGAGAGAGAAAAAATCGAAGTAGCACACCTTCTGTTGTTAGTCTTCAATTCAGTCTTCACAGATTGAAGGATCATTTGTAGAACAGTCCAGTGCAGCATACCTTTGGAACTCCTGAACAGCTAAATGGACCATGTCTTGTAGATGGCAAATACCATAAGTAAAGGAATGAAGAAGAAAAGTACTGGTGCATGGATCAAAGGGTTCATAGCATAAGCCTTCACAAGCGCTCTGCAAAGCTGCATAAAAAAAAGGGGTCAGAAAATTGTTTGGAATAGAGATAACTGCAAGCACAGAAACTTGTATGTGTGATTTTATACCTTCCAATGTTTCCATAGAACCAACACACACAGAACACAAAGAAATTTCCTAATCCAGCGACCATTCCAAAAGTTTTCATGTTCTATCTGTCTCCTACTCTTTTGGTAGTAATCATCTTTCTTCTTTCCTGATCGAGAAAGATAATGCTCTCGATATGCTGCTCTCTCAGCAGCCATGGCAGCTAAAATCACAATAGTAGGTAGTAACACAAAACAAAGGTGAGGTAGAACAATGACCATGACATCTGGAATCCCAGCATGGACTACTTCGTTGGTACTATTGGGTCCTTTTAGAATCCAACCTTTATATGTCATGTATCTCAGGCTACCATCTTCAGTAATAGGGTGACCAAATAACCAAGGCATAAAAACTAAATAGATAGCATATAACAGGAGCAATAACCATACAAGAATCACCCTGGTGAGTTCAACAAAAGAACAGATAAAACCTCCAACTAGAGACTTCAACAGTGTCCTCTGCCTACCATATGTGCACAGACATTTATATGTGAACTGATCTTTGAATACCACTGCTAAAACTTGTGCAACAAGAAGCAACGAAAAAACTAGAGAAAAGGCACACCACAGTACAGGATGATATATTGAAGCCCACTGAATACCCATCACAAAAAACTCTTTCCATGTCCAGTTCGCTCTTGCAAACAAGCCGTTAACAGAGAATGGCCTCAACTGGCTGACACTTGTGTCACCTGTTATATCCGTCGCTTCAATTTGGAGCCAATATCGGCTGGGAGATGAATCTTCAAATGCCCTCCAGTTCCATGGTATCAAATACATATTTCCTCGAGTTTCATTAGAATCCACCCTTTTCATTTCAGAGTCAAAGACTACTTCAAGAGTTCCTGGTCTTGAGTCATATATTTTTGCAGAAACAGATACTATCTCATGTTTAGAGAATACAAGAGCTCTCACGGTATCAAAAGACGATGCCCCCATGACATGACATTTGAAATCACGAAAAGCAGAGGCTCTCTGCATGAACCTTGAATCAAGGGGAAAGGTAGGTAGTATGATTATGCTCTTTGAGCCTAATCTGAAATCTATATCAGCATAGGACACATAGCCATCATCAATTGCTAGTACCCTCATACTTCTGCTCTTTCTCCAATCACCCATCTCCCATTCCCAGAACTCTTCAATATGAGCTGCTTCTTCAGAACAGTTTTCCTTATTACTCTGGATTGCATCTCCTTGGTGCATGTTAAGTTGGTAGTAATGCTCTGATAATGATGGTTCCTGGACTGTCCGATGGTAGTATCGTTTCAAGTTCTTCCCAAACCTTGTATGAAGATGCCCACACAAATATGCTGCTAATGATTGCTTTAGAAAAACATCCTTGATATTTTTTCCTGACTCTGTTAATGCTGAGAAAGACAATGGGAAGTGCCCAAATGCAATTTTTGTCACTGGAACCTTGTCAAACTCAGTATCCAACTGTGATAACGCTTGATCCAATTCAATCATCAGCTTGTCAGTTGGATGTCCAAATACATTGGTTGGACCTCTAAGACCAGTCTCCATTGTGCTATCAAAGCCAACAAACAGATGCTTCCGACCACTATTCTGCAGATCATTCATAAATGCAGCTTCAAGTATATTTTAAAAGCAATTGCAAGAACACTATATATATAATAAATAACAATACACTTCAACTACAAGATGGCAACAAAATAAAAAGTACAACATCATTCTTCCTGAACAAGATAAGTATCGAATCATACATAGAGAAACTACTAACCTCCAAAGTAATGCTTTGGACACGCCCCTGCCGTCTTAACCTGGCATTGATGCTATACTTATCGTAGTAGTCATAGTCCGCACCAGATGCAGGTACACCAAAGCTATCATGATTTCCTCTCAGATCATAGAAAATCCTTCTTGGAAGCTTGCTACTTTGAATGATGTCATTCATTGTACTTTCATATTCCACCCATTCGACCTCGTTCTGTTTCATTGTTAACAGATCTTTGCTTTTCCCATCTGTTAACAAAAACCCAGATATCTATTAGAAATTTGGGAGAACTCCCTCGGCAATAATATTTCACCTTCCGAAATGAATGTAGCTCGTTTCTCAGAGATGTTAGTTACTTCCTTTTATGCTGGATGGATCAACTTGTGTGATACTGATCAATATTACAGATTTACAGTTGGATTTCATTTCCAAATGCTAAAACAGGTAATGGAAGATCATATGTTCATTTAGCTAAATTTTGTGTTTGCATAGGCTTTTGGGGTTCAAATTTATTGGTTTGGTTACTGCTTCATATAATTTTTCTCAATATAAAAAAGAGTACACGTTGCCTATTAATAACACAGTCAAATAGAAATCCCTCAATATAAGAGCCAAAACTACATGCGATGGTTTACAGCTCTTGGCAATCTGTGGTTACCACCTAGTATTTCATTGGGAGAAAATTTGTATCTGTTCTATGGATTTGTCGTAATGGTGAAATTGAGACCTGAAGTGGCCCATGCCCTAAGTGGCCCTGTTGGGCAACTGAGAGAAAAATGGCCACTGCCCCCTGTATGGATTTTACTGCCTTAAATTATGATTTCATACCTAATATGCTGAAACATCTGATTTTCACTTAAACTGAGAAATGAGAAGCACAGAAAACATCAGCTCATTTACCGATTGAGGAATTTCATCTCACATTAGATCAGCCCTGAAACAGCGAGGAATCAAACAGAGGACGTGGTACGTGGACGAGGGACGGTGGGAGGGGATCTACGACATACCAGTGAGGTCTCCTGTGATCAGCACGAGGTCGGGGTTGACCATAGCCAGCGCCGGGCCGACATACCGTCGGAAGTCGTAGGCGCGCTCCGGGTGGTGCACGCTGAAGTGGAGATCCGAGAGCTGGGCCACCCACACAACCCCGTCCGGTGCACCGGACACCTCCACCACCTCTCTCGTCACGGGACATGGCGGACGGAGCCGCCGCCGCCGCGGCGATGAGGACCAATAGAAAGGGGAGGAGCAGCTTGCCGCGCGTCTCCATGGCGCAGGCGGGGGCTCCAGGAGCAGAACGGCTGAACGGGACTGCGATTCTGATTTCTCTCGTCTGTCGTCTCGTCCCCTACGCACCCCATCTCCCATCTTTGGTTTATTTAAAAAATTTTACATGTCACACCAGATGTTTTATAGAAGGTTAAAATTCTGTTTTATAGAATATTAGAAGAGATTTCTAGATACTAATAAAAAAATAAATTACAGAACTTGTAAGAAAATAACGAGATAAATTTTTTTAAATATAATTAATCCATTATTAACAAATATTTACTGTAGCACTATATTGTTAAATTATGGACTAATTATGTTTAAAAGATTTGACTCGCAAAAATTATCGTAATTCATACAATTAATTAATTTTAAACTATATTTAATATTCTATGCATGTATCTAAATATTCGATATGATAGGTTGCGAAATGAACTAAACAGGGCCTGAGGCAAGTATGCCTCTAACTTAGAATCCTTCACCCCGCTCAAATCCCGTAACATCATCAACTTCCATGTTTTACGCAATCAAGGACCTAAGATGGCAATGGGTATGTATCTGATAGATAATAGGAACCTATATCCATACCCACCAGATGGAATTTTATCCGTCAAGTTACCCATACCCGCACACGGCTAGAAAAATGCTCCTATATCCATACCCACATAGGTAATTCTATTTAACGAGTAACCCGCACCCAACAACAGACCCGAGATGTATATATAAATAGCAAACAATCACATAAAAAGACAATGTCACTTTAGAGTTTCAACAAAGATACAAACTAACAAACATTCATATGCAAAATATGGCTTCCAGCACAGAAAGATAACATCATTGCATCAAGGTCAAGCTAGGAGAAATATAGCAGAATTGCCTCATTGGCTCATTCCAACAAGCTACAAATTAATAGTAGCATGTAACAAATAAGTTCCAACCTTTCAAGTTTGCTTCCAGTTGCAGCATAGTTAACTCCTAAGCACATAGTCCATTACAAGTCACATACCACAATAAAAGTTCATATGGCTTCATCCACCAAAATCACACACGTTACAAGTTGACAAATGTAATTAACAGATAAGGCGTTACAAGGAAGCGCATGCACTCGATTTAGTTCTTGTATCATTTGACTTGTTCCCTATGACAAATGGGCGCCATGAGGCTATCACACAACCACTTTATTTGTCCTCGTATTATAAGTTCTTATATTAGAATAAACAGATCACAATTTAGCTATCTAATATAACACTTCACAAAGTTGCTGAAAATAAACACATTATAGTGCACATCACCTGAAGCTCCTATTGTATGTCCTGGAGACATGACTAAAAGATTGTGAGCTATTTATTTTCTCATCAACTACAAAACGTAAATGATCAAATGAGTTGGGTTGCACGAAAAACAAAGTGAATATTTACAGGAATTAATAGCAAGCTTGCATGTCCTGAAGACATGACTAAAAGATTGTGAGCTATTTATTTTCTCATCAACTATAAAACGTAAATGATCAAATGAGTTGGGTTGCACGAAAAACAGTGAATATTTACAGGAATTAATAGCAAGCCAATAGACATAGGAGCAGTGCTAAATATAACTCTATACTTGTTTCTTAGCCAATCTTGAGAGCACATTAGTGCCTCCAACATCTTGGAAGTGAGCCTGCTGCGATGCCCACTTAAAACCCTACCACCATTGCTAAAAGTTGATTCTGATGCAACTGTTATCATAGGAATAGCAAATATGTCCCTTGCAATCTTTCTCGAAGTTGGGAACCTAGTTCCAGCCACCTTCACCAATCTAGAACTTTGGAATTCTTAGTATGTATGTCCAATAGCTCTTCATCCAAGTAGCGGTCTAACTCAATTTTGAATCACATTTGTTATCGGTCTTCTACTAGCAACACAAGCACTAATGAAAGATAAGAAATCATCATTATTTCCTAATGCAGGCATTGTTGGAACACCGTTCTCCACTTCATCTTCCCCATGGTACTCTAGCATCAAATTAGCCAACAAATTCCCTATCTCTCGTGCTCTATCCTTGCACTCGCTACCAGTTGTCCCAAGCAAATCCTCAAAACAAATTAGCAGCACTGTGGATTTAAATCGAGGATCAAGTATAGTTGCAATACCCATGAACCCTTGAATATCAGTCCAACATTTGTCAAATTTGGATACCATATTGGTTGACATGGTTTGCACTCTCTAATCTCTTTCCTAACCTCAGCAATTCTAGTGAAGTATATGTTAGCTATTACATAATCTGTATAACTTAGTGATGTGATTGGCAATTTAAGCCTCTCTACAACATCCTCAGCAAAATTTCACTCATCCTAAGATGGCAAGGAAGTGTATAGAAGTGTATAGCCTCTCTACATGGCTTACCCGAACGAAAGCAGCCTTATATGGCAAAGCATGATTAAGTATAGCAAAAGTTGAATTGTACAGTCTTACCGTCAAAATTATTAGTTGTGGCTTTCACTTTAACAAACTCCACCTCAAACTTTTCTTTTTTTTTAGTTGTCGTTACACTATCATGAATGTTTTCTAAGCATAGCAAAAGTTGAATTGTATAGTCTTACCGTCAAAATTATTAGTTGTGGCTTTCACTTTAACAAACTCCACCTCAAACTTTTTTTTTTTTAGTTATCGTTACACTATCATGAATG
This sequence comes from Chrysopogon serrulatus, assembly GCA_015844335.1. Classification (NCBI taxonomy): domain Eukaryota; kingdom Viridiplantae; phylum Streptophyta; class Magnoliopsida; order Poales; family Poaceae; genus Chrysopogon; species Chrysopogon serrulatus. Next base: position 96,425 of record JADLZL010007963.1, read on the forward strand.
TTTTCTATTGCATATTTCAACACCTCTAACCCATTCTTTTCTATCAAATAGAGACTATTATGCAACAACTTACCATCATTCAAGAGTTTATGTCTTCTAATATTCCTTACAAGCATAGAGATTACAACATCATTTGTAGTGCAATTGTCGAGAGTAATTGCAAATATCTTCTCATCAAGATTCCACTCAACCAAGCTGTCATATAATTCTTCACCAATGACTTTATTAGTGTAAGGTACAACCAAATCTAAATATGACATGCAACAAGATCCAAATAAATACAACTAAATCTGAGAAATAAGTTAGTACCTCATGAGAATATTTCTAAGACACCAAGATTCATCAATAAAATGTGTTGTGATGTCATGTAACATTTATTTTGGTTGCTAGATGTCCACAAATAAGTAGTGATGCTAACTTATTGACCATGTCTACAAGAACAAGATTGGCGCAAGCATTATCTCGTCATGCTACCCGATTGGTTTTATTCGGGATTGTCTTATCCATGCTCTTCAACGTTTCTCTCATGCTACCTAAAAATGTGTGGGCAATGTTTGGGAAAAATTTCATCACAGTGCCAGAAAGACCCCTTAGCATTAATGAAATCACTTATTACAGATGGCAGCATTGACAATACTTTGGCGATAGGAGACATTAGTAAAAAGGTATTAGCGATAGGATTGTCTTCACATGATCATCAACCAATTGTGTCCACCCCGTCCATCCACAAAATAACAATTTAAATAAATAACATGCACAATTCATTATTTCAGAGATGATGATGGATGCGATCCAAATATATTGTTCATGTAATCTCAATTGTGGTACCTCTCTAAGGATATTTACACATCTAAGGATATTTACACATATTTTGCACTTGCAATCCAGATATATTTGGAGATTACATTGGATTCACCATTGTATGGCTTACAAGATGTTGTAGGGCAAACATATTAAAGAGGAGAAGGTTGGGTGGTGAGGGGAGGTGAGAGCTAGGGTTTAGGATCAATCAAATGATAGTGGCAAGTGAGTGTGAGTTTCCTTGTCCTCAAGCCCTTAGGCACTTATATAAGCAAAGGTTATTTACAAGTGGCCCTTCGGTGAATTTTACAAGACACTACACTAACACCTACTTGGGTCTCTTCCAAGATAAGTCTTGTCCCATATACTTCTACATGACAATACGTTGGCACCCATTTGGGCCTCTTCTAGGAAGAGGCCTAGCCCAAACACAAGATGTGTATTGTTGTGGATAATCGATAGCTCTAACATGTTGAAGCTCTTTTAAACGGAGCATATTTTTCTCAAATATGTTTTTGACCAAAGATACAGAAATCTGTAATGTGAGTTGCGTAGGACGATATTGTATGAGATCACCCCTTTACTTGTGTAGGGCATGGGTTCAATATATTCGATGCTGATAGGATTGATCTTAGAATTGAGTTTTTTTCCCTACTCAATTTGTAACTTATTTATATATATAGTTTGAAAATATTTTCTATAATTCTATCAAATTATTTTGATACATTTTGAATGAATCTTCCTCTACCTTTCTTATACTCTCAGTTTGTCACTCGTCTTTACTAGAATATGATCTGGCATGAATATGATATTCTATTTTTCTTTGTTATGCTTTTGATCCCTTCCTGTTCATCAGGTTGCAGGAGTGCATCTTTGGAGATCACTTCCACATTAGGTGTTTGGTTTTTTGAGAGATGACATTAGGTATTTGGTTCTTAGTGTCTAAAAGCCCTAGTTCGATTTTAGATAATAGATGAAACCTTCAAGACTAATCCTATATTGTTAATCGGCAAAGATAGGATGGTCCAAACCAAGTGATAGAGACTAGGAGAAGACCATGGCGATGAATGGTAAAAACTCTAAAAGATGGTGATCAAGTGCTCCATAAAAAGAAGAGAGAAAAATAAAATGGCTCAAGGCAAATGTATATTTGATAGGGCCTTTTTATTTTGCCACTCAAGATACGTAGTGTGTGTGAGTGGGTTCAAGATAGATAGTCGTACTATTAAGAGGGTGATCTCGAAGCAAATACAATTGGATTCATCATTTATCTTAGATATTTCTTAGATATCATGTTATGATTGATCACTTGCCTAAGTCGGTATACTTCATTACCCCTCTTGTATTTACTTTTGTGGTTACTTGTGTAGAGGTAGCTAGTGTATCTTAGGTAATTAGCCAGTTAAGTAGCTCACTAGTGGTAGAAATAGCAACCTAGCCTTTTGTGTGGCATAGAGATCATAGCAAACTAGAATTGTTGGTTAGGTGGTTTGCATTTTAAGTAAGCTAGCGTAAAAAACATTATTGTTGACACTCGTTAGCGTCAACTCTTACTAGGGCTTTTTACCCGAAGGAAAACAAGCAAACACACTAGTTTAAGGTTTTATCTGATAATTTCCACGAGTTTTGTATATTTTGTATTTTCTAGGGTGTTTTTCAGAAAAGCTGAAAAAGAGGGATTCTAGTGCAAAATAAGCATGAAAACTTATCCGCCACGGAAATATCACGATTGGGCTCAGGAACCATCTATAAGACACCCGAAGCAACGGGACCCCGAGAGGAGGAAAAGTGGGGCCGGCCGGCCCCACCTTGGGGCCGCCCGGCGCCCCCCTGCTAGGGTTTCGGCCCCCCTTCTGGAAGCTTTCTCCACCGCCTACGAGGAGTCATCTTGGCCCTTGGTTACGTCGGTTTGATCCTGCGGCTCACGTCAATCCCACCGGGCTATAAATAAAGGGGCAGACCCCCCTCCCTGAAGCATCAAGTCATTTGGAGATCCAGCCATCAAGAGCCTTCTCTAGTTCATCAGAGCCTCTCTAGTTCATAGCTTTAGCCTAGTTAGATTAGAAGTAGAAGAGTTCTAGTTCTTCAGCGGGATTCGGAGCCCCTGGCGTCTGTCTGGAGCGCAGAGTTCGGTATAGTTCTAGTACTTTGCTCTTATTATATTCAATATTATGATTCAGGCAACATTGTTCTTAATCTCTTATATATTCTTAATTGCAGTAGTCATTGTCTACTTTGATTATATGTCTAGGATAGTTGGTTTGATCTTATTGAATTCATGTAATTGCTCGTATAGCGTTTACCCAAGCGGCCGCTGGGTAGATGGTAGACAATATGTAGACGTGGTGTCTAGATATCTTGTTTATCTGCGAGTGCATCCTGACGTGCCGGGACGTATGATAGTCCGCGCAGGTGACAGCTGCGTTGGTTCCTCTGTAGTCCACCCTCCGTACGTAGGACTAGCATGGGCACGGTCGCGAAGGAGGTGACCCTTGTGTCTTAGTACCCTCATTAGTTGATGCCTCTTTACATGTGATAATGATATAGGGTTAACTTAACAATGATTGCTAGATGTAGTTGCACTAATTAGAGTTATTCATTGATGTAGTTATAGAATTACCTTAGTATTTATTCCTGAGTTTATCCATTGGCTAGCTATTGTTATGACTAGAAGAGCTCTGATGTTTATCTATTTATGATGACTGATCATTATTATTTATCATATATATCTTTTATCACGTGACTTATCCCTGTTATGAGTAGGATTCTAGTTATGGTTTGCCTTTCACATCAATAGTATAAGTTATAGTTTATAAGTCCTACATATAGACCTTTCCAGTGGTATAAATATAAATCAACAACCTGGTAAACTTCCCTAGATAAAATGCTACAACGGTATAATTATCTGTCCGCTTGCAGAACCCAGTTAGTTTATATTCTTATTTTTATATTTATATCTTTTATTTCTGCCTAGTCATATTGAATACATGTAAATCTATAGTTATTTCTTAAGCAATATGATTAAGGATGACAACTTAAATCATGCTTAGAAATGATAGTGATAAATAGGTGGCTAGTTGCTAATGACAAGTTAATTATATACCGACCATTTCTGACGTTGCTGTTAAGGGTAGGATTTATCTCTACTTTTAGTAGTGACGTTAGAAATGCCAACAAGCATTTTTGGCGCCGTTGCCGGAGAAGGTAGCTAGGCAATTAAGAAACATTGATAGACTTATACTTAATTATGTGATCGAAATAACCATTAACCCCTGCTCAAGCAGGATTACCCTTGTTTGTCTACTTTAATATCTTATGCGGGGTAATAAACGACCGGTTTACGACCTTTTCGGCATGCCCCCACAAAATAAACATAACAAATCTAATGTGGAGAAAGAGGTCAACGTCACAAGACTTTAATTCATATCTCAAGTGACGAGAACATAAATGTTGCATCACTTACAAATTCCAGCATGTGAGTCATGGTAAGTATGATCAAATAAAGGTGAGAAAGTCTTGCTCATGGACTTTAAATTTGATGAGTAGTTATCTTTTGCATTCCACTACATGTTTTTTTTTTACAATCCAAACATCCATCTCATTTAGTTTAAAGTTTTTCATCCATAATATGTTTAGTTCTATTCATATATCCATCCCAACCTGCATTCTTATAAATAATTAAAAGAAAAAAACTTACCATAATCATGCTTGTCATCTCTACTTGAATAAACTTCTACAGTACTTTCATGCTACTTGTATTTGCTATAGTATGCTTAGGTTTAGAAGTATCTTCATACACCTTTAAAATTGAGCATTGACTATTTTCCTAAGTTAAAGTAGACATGGTGTCTAGTTTAATTTTTGAATCATAAGGTGATTTGATCTTACTTCTAAAAGGTTTTTGAATTAAGCAAGGTGCTTAGGTTAAAATCCTTTCCTGATTTAAATTGGACATGAGTCTATGTTGATTCTTGAGCCGATAATACACTTTAGTAGATACTAGTTATTTTGTCGGACTAACCCCTATAGAAGAATTCTCAAATTCAATATGGGTAAGTCAAGAAAGGAATTCACATATGAGATGAATCAAGACAGATGATAACTTTGCACAAGAAGTCCAGCTTGTGAGTATTTATTTATCTTTTGTTACAAGTTATCTTTGCCTTGAACCATGCTAGATTGCAACAACATAAAACATGGTAGACACAATTTGTGCTAAATAATCTTAAACCATATATCTTCTTAATTAGCATAAAAGAAAATCACAATAATAATAATAAAAATTATGGACAACAAAACCCGCATTTCAATCTCGCTATTCCCTCGGGTATGTGTCCATTAACATTTTGCAGGAAAGAACAACTTTAATCTATTGGAGAAGAAGTTTTTAATTTCATTGAATGGTGAAGAGGCGAAGAATAAAAGAAAGGCCTTGCTCAGCAAGACCATAAGCTCTCACCAACAGATGAACCCAAACCCTCCTCTTCCAAGTAAGTTTATCACCACTTATTTAGAAGGATGAAGACATAAGGTACGTTTGTCCAAGCCTCATGCAACATGTAACTACAATTAACACCTCATACCATGTTGCTAATTTGTCTTGGTTATTTCTACCCTATGCCATGCTCAAATATAACTTGTTAATATATATAAAATAAAATGCTCCTATGATTCACTATACATATTCTTGGTTCTATTTGAATAAATACCTTTAGTCTAGCAAGCTTCTTTATTTTGTTATAAGTATGCTTTAGTATATTACTTAAACATTATGAAAGTCAAGCATACTTATATAAGAATTTAGTTGTACATATAGACTAACCCCTCCTACATAAAAAATGTTTAAATCATATGAGGAGACTATTTGTAGAATCAATTCAAGGTTAAGGGTATGCTTCAAAATAATATCCTCGCTTTAACCTTGATGGAAAATTTTTGAAACAGTGATGAATCATTGAAAACACGAGCTACAAATTAATCTTTAACTCTTAGGCAAACACTATCCGTACTTTGATAAATAGTATATTCCTTCGGGTATGTGTTGTCCACTAACCCCTTGCAGAGAAGACATAATGAAAGAAGAAGATCTGAAGAGTGAGAAAGGAGTACAACATACGAGACAAGATGCTAATGAATAACCTATGATCAAGAAAGAAAAAAGAGAGACCATTGAAGTTTATTTACCCTTCATCATGCTCTAATAACGAAGGTAACATCTTAAGGTAAGTGGTCATTAATTTCCTCTTGATCTTGATATGCAATAAATGAAAATACAACCATGTTAGAGTTGCAACTTAAATTGATTAACCTGATTAAACTCAACATGATTTGTTCTTTGAGTTTGTTCATAGCGCTATTCTTGTAACCTCAGTCTTAACCGAGTAAGCTAGAAATACCTCATCTATTATTCTTGACACATTATAAAGTTGAACAGTCTTTCTTGTGGTTAAGTGCCTTTACTTTTTATCTCACAAGTTTAAATGCCATATTTATACTTCTAGTCCCCTCACTCATGATAGGAATGAACAATATGAATAATATCAATCTTATTGTGCCCAAGGTTAGAGGATGAATAAATTTCTAGTTCTATTGGTGTTTTCCCACCGGCAGAGCCCATGCACTTGATCTCTACCTTGTCTTTATGGGCAGAACATACTTCAATTAAAGTGTGGGGAGACAATCCCCCGAGTTCTCCAAATGAAAGTTCTCAACTATAATAATGATGCGCATAAGATTGACTTCGAGATGTCTACAAAAGAAAGAAAGAAAGTGGCACCGCCATTGGGAGCCACTAGTGGAGGCATCACCTCAATCCTTATTCTCAAGAGCAACTTGAAGTACTCATTGAACCACTGCAAGGAGAAGACCCGTTCGAAGAACTATAAATATCGAGCCCTCGCCGTGAGGTAACATCGGTAGTTATCTATATTTATTTTCTTGCATCGTATGATTTATTCTCTCTTTAGTATGATTACTTTTCTATACTAGTATTATATATAAAATAATAAAAATAAATAGATATACATTAGGCTGCATTCATGCATCTTAAAAACTAAAAGCTCTATGTGAAACCCTTGTAGTGTAAAAACTATAGGAGTTCTCACTGTGGTGGCATACTGAGAATAAAAATATATATCATGCATTTGCACTTTATGCATATAAACCCATAAAATTTAAAAAGATTAAGCGAGCATCCTGCTGCAATATCGCTATCTTAAAAATACTTTCAAACCTCCACAACAACCAATCCTCTAAAAACGGCTAATCATTAATGTTTTATCCTAACACCGTTTCACGAGTTTTGGTGTTTTGTGAGAGCTTTCTGCAGGATGACTCCAAGAGCCAGCTTACCTAGGAATATTCATCTTCATCACTTAAAGTACATCTTTCCGACATGCAGCTGACCCCTATGTAAAGGAAGTAACTTTTTGGGTGATGAGATTGAAGTATTCCTAGCAACACTTGCTCTTATAAGCATGAGCTCCTCTGTGAGGACCACTCAGCTTCAACGATCAACCATAAGCAAACTTCTAGCTTGGAGGAGAGCATCCCCTAGTTATCAAGACACGGTTAGAAGCAAAAGAGATAGAAATGAGATGGAAGGAGGCACGTGCGGCATCACTTAAACGGGGAGTTGATCGAGGTTACCTCACGATGAACCCACTGAGTAAGTGTTCTCCTCTATCTAAGTCCTGTCGGTAGACTTTAAATTCCGTACCCTAGCCATAAGATTAGAATGGTAGATATCTCATTAAATGTATTTGCAATTTATTTAGCAGCATAATTTTATTTACACACTAAAAGATATAAAAACAACAAAAATATTTATTGCATTACTCATGGCATCACAAAGCCCCATGTGGATACCCTATGGTATTTTTCAAGGAAGGAACATCCGTGTGGTGGCATAAAATAAAAATAATAAAATATAGCATTCATATTTAACTTCCTACATAATAAATAGAAAATTTAAAAATAAGATAAAAAGTGAAATCCTATTTAAATTAGAGAATATTAAAGCTAGCTCATAAAGGTGATCAATTACTCTTTGGCTGACCGCTAACCCGTTAACAAATTCGAGCCTCGAGTTTTGGTTTCTCTTTGTGGAGAATATTTGTGCAGGAATAACATCATAGTAAGGAGAGAGTCTATCGGTGGCACCCACCAGGTCCGCTCTTGGTTAGCTCACTCTAAAGGACATCTACACCAAGTATTGCAACCATCCAGCTTGGGGGAGGAGCATCCCCTAGTTATCAGGTGACTACACCTAAGCGATTTTTGAGTCTACTTTATATAGTCATAAAATACCAAAAATATGTGGGCACATGAAGGTCCACGCCTGTTGAGTTTTTTATGAGTCTTTGGTTAAAGAAAATCTAAAAATCAATAAAAAGAAGTCTTAGTTAGTATTAATTATATTAGAGTGTGTTTAGAGTCAGTCTAGGCTGGAGTTAATTAAAAACTGATGAACATTAAAATTTTATCTTGGAAATGATGAATAGTTGCTTTGTTATAATGCTTACTAAGTACCTACTTGCCAAACTTAAAATCTCTCTAGTTCTAAGCATTGTTGTTTTAATTGGAGAATTTATTCTGAACCTTAATTGTGGAGACATAAGCTTGCGCTAAGTCTAAGTAGTTGATTGATATGATTCATAAAGGTTGAGCTGCTATTTATCTTATTCCTAGCATTGCTAAGTTCTGGAGGTTTATTTTGAAAATCTAAAAATTTACATGATGGGCTCTTGTATGACAACTGTGGATTCCTACCAAAGCCAGAATTAATATCTTAGAGGATAGAAAAACCTTTTCACATTTAAGCTGCTTGCTTTGCATTGAGTTCAGTCAACTTATGTTGTATACCTTATGAGAGTCTTGTCATACTTTTAAAACCAAAAAACACTTGCACACTCCAATCCACATATGCATTATTCCTACTTTAGGAATAATCGTAATCATTCACCATATTTCATACATGTTAATCATAAAATGTTCACCTCCTACACCGGGAGAGGACACAAAAATATACACTCACCCTATAGGATAACCCCCCTGTTTTTAATGCTCTAAGTCCCGATTATATCTATCGATTCATTTATTGTGTTCAAAGGATGCATGTGGCTATGCAAAAAAGAAAGAAAAGAAAAAGAAAGAAAAAGAAAGAAAAGGGGAGTAAAAGATGGATAAGTGTCCCAACAATTAAAACAATGGGTACTAGATGCCCGCCTCCCTAAATAAAAAGAAATAATAAAGATAGCCCATGTCTTTCCTGAGAAAAGCTTTAAAAGAGAGTCATTTCTAAAGAGCAACAGTAGAAATAGAAATTAGCCATAAATAACACATATGCACCTATCCATTATATTCCATACACATGCACATCTTGGTTTGATTGTATGCCTTGATTCTCTGTGGATCCACTAGTTGACTTTACAATATATGTTTTGTAAGTATGCCTAACCTTGTTCTTGCCAATCCTATAAGCTCCACTATATATACTTTAGCTACAGGAGGCACAACAACATTAATGCCTTAAGAGAACCACAAATACCACATACATGAGAGATTTGAGGGTGTCGTACAATTAAGCTCGAAGTTTTATTCGAAAACTTATCAAAAACTCCAAAATGTTAGTATCGCAAAGAATTTGAGACATAGCACTTAGCTTGATTGTTCTATCTTTCGACTGCTCAAGACTTGTGCAAAAGCTGTGAAGCCCCATATTACAGGTGAAATGAGTAACTTTAAGGATTAGAGCATACATTATTTGATCCGGATGAAATTTTCGTTTGAAAACATGTGTACTGGAAGGTATAATAACATTGTAGCAACTCCTGATCCAAATGCAATAACAACTAGGCTTAGTTTATTTGCCAAGGGACTGGCAAAAGGTAAAGCTTGGGGGTATTGTTGACACTCGTTAGCGTCAACTCTTACTAGGGCTTTTTACCGAAGAAGGAAAACAAGAAAACACACTAGTTTAAGGTTTTATATCGACAATTTCCACGAGTTTTGCATATTTTGTATTTTCTAGGGTGATTTTCAGAAAAGCTAAAAAAGAGGGATTCTAGTGCAAAATAAGCACGAAAACTTATCCGCCACGGAAATATCACGATTAGGCTCAGGAACCATCTAGAAGGCACCGAAGCAACGGGACCGAGAGAGGAGGAAAAGTGGGGGGCCGGGCCCCACCTTGGGGCCGCTTCGGTGCCCCCCTCGCTAGGGTTTCGGCCCCCTTCCGGAAGCTTCCTCCACCACCTACGAGGAGTCATCTTGGCCCTTGGTTACATCGGTTTGATCCCCGTGGCGCACGTCAATCCCAGGGCTATAAATAAAGGGGCGGACCCCCCCTCCCCGAAGCATCAAGTCATTTGGAGATCCGACCATCAAGAGCCTTCTCTAGTTCATGAGCCTCTCTAGTTCATAACTTTAGCCTAGTTAGATTAGAAGTAGAAGAGTTCTAGTTCTTCGGCGGGATCAGGAGCCCCTCGGGCGTGCATGCGGAGCGCGGAGTTCGGTATAGTTCTAGTACTTTGCTCTTATTATATTCAATATTATGATTCAGGCAGCATTGTTCTTAATCTCTTATATATTCTTAATTGCAATAGTCATTGTCTACTTTGATTATATGTCTAGGATAGTTGGTTTGATCTTATTGAATTCATGTAATTGCTCAGATAGCGTTTACCCAAGCGCCGCATTTGGGTAGATGGTAGACAATATGTAGACGTGGTGTCTAGATATCTTGTTTATCTGCGAGTGCACCCCGACGTCCGGGGCGTGTGGTAGTCCGCGTGGTGACAAATTTGCGTTGGTTCCTCTGTAGTCCACCCTCCGTGCGTAGGATTAGCATGGGCACGGTCGCGAAGGAGGTGACCCTTGTGTCTTAATACCCTCATTAGTTGATGCCTCTTTACATGTGATAATGATATAGGGTTAACTTAACAATGATTGCTAGATGTAGTTGCACTAATTAGAGTTATTCATTGATGTAGTTATAGAATTACCTTAGTATTTATTCCTGAGTTTATCCATTGGCTAGCTATTGTTATGACTAGAAGAGCTCGATGTTTATCTATTTATGATGACTGATCATTATTATTTATCATATATATCTTTTATCACGTGACTTATCCCCTGTTATGAGTAGGATTCTAGTTATGGTTTGTCTTTCACATCAATAGTATAAGTTATAGTTTATAAGTCCTACATATAGACCTTTCCAGTGGTATAAATATAAATCGACAACCTGGTAGACTTCCCTAGGTAAAATGCTACAACGGTATAATTATCTGTCCGCTTGTAGAACCCAGTTAGTTTATATTCTTATCTTTATATTCATATCTTTTATTTCTGCCTAGTCATATTGAATACATGTAAATCTATAGTTATTTCTTAAGCAATATGATTAAGGATGACAACTTAAATCATGCTTAGGAATGATAGTGATAAATAGGTGGCTAGTTGCTAATGACAAGTTAATTATATACCGACCATTTCTGACGTTGCTGTTAAGGGTAGGATTTATCTCTACTTTTAGTAGTGACGTTAGAAATGCTAACAATTATCATCTCATTTATACTAACCATCTGATTAAGTGTTGTTGTAGTTTTATAGGCTGTTCACACTATCTCTAGCCATTTAGAACCTTTCAGTGTCTTGAGGGGGTAATTGGTTGAACTCTCTCACGTGGTCATGGATGTCTATGCACTAGATTTCCATAAAATGCTCTTTAGAAACTGACATGGTAGTTCTTGAAGCCTTGAAGGTGATTCCTTAAGGCATTTTTTGTTGTAGGAAATTGGAGAAACATGATATTGGCTAGTACATCCCGCCAACGATGAAATGTGCCGAGTACCATTATATAATCACGGTTATTTGTCATAAGGCACAACAGGGATGAAAATGGATGAAAAGAGGCGAGAAAAGTCCCTCTTGTGTTTCCATTTCTATATTTTTGGGAAAAATAGGATAGGGCTCAGAAAAGTCGCTGTCGTTTACGAAATCAGGATACACAGACACAAAGCACCTAAATGCAAACAGAGGGATAGAGCATTAAGTTAGAACCATCTGATCTAATAATTGTTAGTCATATCCCACAAAGGATGAAAACGGGTTTATCCTAGATGAAAATGAGATTTCAAAAAAATAGGCAGAGAAATTCTCTACCATTTTCGTAAATATGAAAACATGATGGCAGATATAGAAACGAAATTTTTTTTTTTTTCCTCTCTGTTTTCATACCTATTCCCAATGCCCTTTCCCAAATAGCCTATGAAGCTTATGATCCCCACGTCCTGAAATATAAAGTATTTTAAATATTTTAGGAAATATCATAGGATAAAACAAATTATGTATGGAACTCCTCCATTAAGTGCAGAGAGATCTTGCATTTACCATATTTACGAGTTGGAACAAATTACATCGATTTTGCTTACATGGTAATGTGTAGCACATCTCCTAGACTTCCAGTTCTCGTTTCATGTAAAAGTACAGCCTCTTACACTTAATAGTACACTTGTCGTTTGTCGAAACTAATTTTATCATTTTTAGAAACTATAAAACCACCGTAGACTAGCTAGATGGCAAAAAAATTTCAATACTAATAGTATGGTGGTAAAAAATTTCCTTGAACTATAGAGGGATGATGAAAAATAGATATTACGCAATGCAACAATTGTTCTGACATTTTGATTCCGGCTCCTCCTGGTCCTGATTTTCAAATAGATCCTACAAGAGGAGCTGCGTGGCAACTCCCAGCTGGCTTTAGGATTGATGGTTTTTTTCTCCTTTCGGGCATAAAACCCATGGTTCTGGTTCCTCTGCTCTGGAGCACCTTGCACGCCAACAGGTTCCATTTGGTCTCTTCCTTCCTCCCCAGATTCCGCATTTTCTCCTTAAAATGCCTGCAAATTGTAAAATTGCTATAAAACCTGTCTTCTGTTATATTATTAGATGAAAGCAAGAAATGTCAGAACATTCTCTCCCCATTTTCTCTTTGGTAAAATTGCTACTGTCTGTCTGGTAGAACCAAACAGAAGAACAAAAGATGCTCTGCGCTCACCTGCAGAGAGGGACCTTGCAGGTGTCCGGGGTGTAACACATGCGGGAATGCAGCTCAAGGAGCTGCCACATTCGCTTGCAGTTGGCACAGCCACCAGGCACCCGAACTCTGCAGGTCGAGAAGTGGCGCACAAGCAGCTCGATGCCCTTGCAGGCCGGAAACTTGCAGGCAGCTGCTAGACTGCCCTTGAGCGCTTGATCTCGAGGCCCGATCGTCCTGCATCCGTCTCGGCATATGTGGACAAGCGCCTCCATTGCTTCGTACAGTTGCAGATAGACCTTCTTCTCTTCGATCCTTTTAGCTCTTTCCTGCCTTTTCTGCATAAGCGTGCAAATTTTTTTTAATTATTTCAGTGGTGTGTGCAAGTTCAGACACCGAAAGACAATTATTCCAAATTAGTAGATACCAAGGAATAACCCATCAAAGATGTACAGTTAAAGCATTGGTTAGAGAACATGCTATGTATTCCCTGGAAAACAGACAAACTATGAATTGAACATGCTGAAACTCTGAGCAGATAGACTGAAACTCTGAGTCACTAAGGGCATTTCCATTATTTCTCTTCTAGCTACTAAGATAACCATTATAGAGAACTCACTGTATCAGCTTCGACAAGAGACTCGAGCAACTCCTGCTCCATACTCGGATTGACCCGTCTCATTACTTTCCACCCATCCGTCAGAGAGATGGTCTTGAAATCTCCAATGATCATCCGGGTACAGAAGAGCGAGAGCCGGGGCGCGTCACACAACCTGGCAAGCTGCAGCATGTCTACCACGTTGTCAGGAGCAAGGAAATTCCTCTCGAGTTGGTCGATGCAGACCATCTTCAGATACGGCACCGAGAAAACATGGGAGAGTACAAGCAAATGCAGAACATGCTTCTTCATCTGTTCCTGCTCAAAACTTCAACAAAGAAAAAAAAAATCAGAAACAATCTGCACTGCTCCAGCTTCAGTCAATGGAAACTGTTAGGGCCGAAAGCTCATCTTTAGAGAACAGTGAATCGAATTATTTGTATAAATGACTAAATACCATACCGTGAAGAATAAAGAAATCTGATGAAAACATGGACTGCTTCTGAAGGCGCGCCAGAAATACGGATACACCGAAAACCATCTTTCATTTTGGCTTCCTCCAACATAGCCCTTAGAACAGGAGATTTGACACCCTGCAGAAGAGGAGAAAACACAAAGCTGTCATGTTCCTGGAATACGAGGGCCAATCACAGGAGAAGATTCAGAGCACTCACAAGAACACAGGAATGTGACAGAATTTCAGAGCCATCGTCTGTCGAAACACGGAGATCAGATTGGTATCCCTCTAAGAACAATCTGTCCCAAGAATTGAGGACCCCTTCAGGAACACGGCGACAAGCCCTTGCCTTCCTAGAACTTCTACACGCCTCATATGAAGTTCCTGGCAACGGTGGTGGATCAGGGGCATTGCTGCGATGAAGCTGAGCATAGCGGCTATGATCCGGCGCAGCTTTGGCGCCTGCCGTACTATTGGATTCGAGATGGATTTCCAAGGGGTAGTCGATCGCATCGCCGTCCAGGAAGAAATCAGAACAATCCAACTCAAGGCATTCCATCAACTGCCTGCTGTTAAAGCGCAAGTGGGGAAAAATGTTAACTGAAAATTACATGAGTTACTCAAACCGTACAGCAGTTAGGTTCAGAGAGCAAGCTGAAATAAATAACTACCACGAGAGGAGAGAAAGCAAAAGTAGAGGCGAATAAATTCGTCTCTAAATACAGGAGTATTTGATATTCCTGTGTGCTGGTTATTGCAGTGTTGTTTAAAGCGGCTAATACACTGCCAGCCACTTCTTTTTACGAAACTACTCCTGTATATGATTCTGGGAACCTCTGCGAGATTGGAGAAATATGAATACCTAAGTGCGTTCCATCACTGCCAACAACGAGCCGAAAGAAAGATAAACACATGATTGATTGTGTTCATGCCTTTTCCGCATGGCGTCTAAGGGGGAAATTAACGTTCTTTGTGAAATCTGAGAACTCCGTTCACCTGAAAACCTCTACCCAAATCCCGGAAAAAAAAAATAAATAAACAAAAGGGATCCAGCCTTGAGCCATCCAACCCCAATCGTTTGGACCATCAGAGAGAAGATTAAGGTACCAGAGGAAAGAATCAAACCGAAAGCTGAATTCAGAAACAGAACGAGAGTGCTCACCTGAAAAAAAGGAAATCGGTCCGGACTCCGGACTGCAAAGTGCAAAGTGCAAAGCCTCTCTCGGCCCTCTCCTGAAACGAGAGTGGGGCGAGACGCGAGAACGAGAAGCGAGCTTCTTCACCTGTCGCCCGTCTCACCACTCACCACCGCGTCCTCGTCAGTCCACACAAATTTTTTGAGCCCTCCTCTTCGGCTCTTCCTATGGCGACTCACGCCAGTCGCCACATGACAGTGGCAAGAAGCACGGGGTGGGTGGGGCCCACGGCAGGCCACCCCGGCGAGAGGCGAGAGGAGAGGAGACGGGCACGGAAAAGTGGGGACCTTCACAGAAAAACAAAATCGGCAAGTACCGGCCGGAACGGCGGCCAACTCTCGTGTGCTCACGTTGAAAGAACGCGCGCCGGACCACTAGGAGCTCGCCACGTGTCGAGGCGCCGGCGCCTGGGTCCAGGACAAGAGGGAACAGCGCCTGCAGGCTGGTCCCTGGCTTGAGGGAGAGCTTCCCGTTCGGACTTCGGATCGGAGCAGTGGACTACTGATCGGTGGGGTCACCTGCTCGTGTGGCGGCGGGCCCACTGGCCGAAAGGTTGTGGTCTACGATCTCTGCCGCAACGGATGAAATGAAAAGGAACCAATGAATTCCCTATCCATGGATCTGCAGCTACAGGAGACCCAGACAGTCAAAACTCAGAATAATAGGACCGCACATTATCCCAGTCCTGCCTTTCTATTTAGAGAAAAAAAGAAAGAAAGAAAAGAGAGAATGTTTTCTCCTAGAAAAAATACTACTACTCGTCCAGGGTACAGAATGAGAAAATGTTTTTGGTGACCAGCGGAACCTGGCGCCGCTTTGTTCCCTTTTCTACCTCACCTTTTCTTTCTCGTTCTGGAGATCTCTCTGTGTTTTGTTTGTTCCGTGCAAGAGGGTACCGACGTTTCTTGTCCTACTCATGTTCCGTTCCAAGACAAGAGCTGAACAGCAGCACCGGGCGGCACCGCCGATGTCATCCATGACATGAGCACTTTCGAGGGAGACTTGTCACAATTGGAGATGTCCACGTCGAGGTCGGCTCGGGGCGTGCTATGGTCCGACCGGGTCGGTACCATGCACCTCGCCGACCCAGGGCTCCGCTGCCGAAATAAAAGAAGAAAGGCATTCCACTGCTGCCCACATGGGCCTAGACGGCCCGCTAATCGTGTAATGCACTGTGCTTCTGCGTGAGCTCGCGTTTTGTGGCTTCCACCATTTGAGTGCACCTTCCACCTGATAATATCACGTGATTTTTTTAGCAAAGATAATATCACGTGAATGATAAAGAAAGAGACAAAGAGGAGAAATATAATGCCACCGTAATGAGTGCAAAGAGAGGAGAAAAAAAAAGAAATACAAAAAGGAGAAATTAGTACTAGCATGAATTGAACATGTGACCGCTGTATATATATATATATATATATATATATATATATATATATATATATATATATATATATATATATATATATATATATATATATATATATATATATAATAAAAAGGCTATTCCCTACCACTAAACAACATATTCTCTATGTCGCTTTTTATCTCATCCACACTTTCCAAACACAAACATACATAGTTTTGACACAAAATATTAATATTTATGATACATAATTAGTATCACTAGATAGATCGATAGTAAACTTATTTAGATACACAAATATTGATAATGTTTTCTACTTAAACATAATCAAAATTAAGAAAATTTTACTAGCATAAATATCATACAAAACAGATAGAAAAGCACAAAGAGAGTATATGGTTTATGCTACTTGTGGAAATATTTATATTATTAAGTCCCTAGAAAAGTATTCTACCCTCAATAATAATAATGTCTAGACCAAAATATGTCATCCAACATCTCATGGAATATAAAAAAAACTCTACATAATAGATAAAATAAATTCAAAACATAAGAAAAATAAATATAACAAAAGAAAAATCCACATTATAGAGAAAAATAAAAGAGTACCTTATAATTATAACCTAAAATATATCACATAACATCTTATGAGTACTATAAAAATACTCAAAAATAACCATAGAACATCTCATGTGTACTATATAAATACTCAAAAAAGATTATGGAACATCATTAATATTATGTGAACATCAAAAAAACACCATTGACACCGCGTGTATACTACGTGAACATCGTTGAAAAACATAAAGGGAAACAAAAATATAAAAAATAAAAATAAATAAAATATAAGTAATAAAATAATGTTAATCATTTTATTGTAAGTAGAAACAAAATAAAAATATGAAAGAATGAATGAAATAGAAAAGTATATTAATCAATTATTATAAGTGGAACAAAAAATTATAATATAATATAATATAGAACAATACAAAAAAAGCAATAAAAAACACATAGAACAACACATGAGTCCTACCAGAACAACCTAAAATATATCATAGAACATATCACGAGTATTACATAAATACTTAAATATATATACTACGTGAACATAATAACAAATCAATGAGAAAATTTAAATAATTAAAAACATATAATAGAGGAAAACAAAAGGAACATCACGTTGATATTACTTGAATGATTTAAAATATACCATAGAACATCTCACAGATATTATGCGAATGCTCGAAAATAATCATAGAACATCTCACTAATACTACTTGAACATTGAAAAAATATAAAAGAACATCACCTATATAGTACACAAATATCATATGTATCTCATGGAAATATAGTTATTAAAAAAGGTAAATATAATATAGTAGAAAAACAAACATGGAAATAGAGAAAAGAAAGAAAAATAGTGAAAATAAAATAAAAATATGAAAGAAATAATTAATAAAAACTAAAATAATAATCCAACATAATATTTTGAAGGAGAGATAAAATATGATAGACAAATATAATCTGAAACAAAGCATACAAATAAATCTAATAGAGAATACACAAAACAACATACGCATTACTAGTAGAATAACCTAAAATATATCATTGCATAGAACATCTCACGAGTGTCGGTGAATATCGAATATTCAATGGTAGTCATACAACATCCCTATGTGAACATTATAAAAAAGCACAATAGAATATCACATGTATATCTTGTGTGAACATCATAACAAACTATATGAGAAACAAAAATAAATGAAAGGAACAAGAAAATAAAAGTAAAAAGAGAAACCTTAGAAAAAATACAATAATGAAATATCTCATTTATATTACATGAACACAAAATACTACATAAAACATCATATGTATCTTTGCGCGAATATCATAAGTATCTCTTGAAATATAAAGATGGAAAGAAAAAATAACTAATTATAATAATAAAACAAATAAAAAGAAAAGGAGAAATAAAAAAGCTATGGAACATGAAAAGAACAAAAATCCAAAGACACTAGAAATGGAAAAGAAATAGAAGAAAACTAAACAAAGAACAATCTAAAATATGTCATAGAACATTTCATGCACACAAATACAAATACATAATAAAATAATCATAACTGCTAAACCAAATATCCTAATAAAATTCTGATTACACTATCCTGTTCTTTGCAATAAATCATTCAAAATTAGTCCCCACATGTATATATTTACATAAAATTTTATAATAAACATATATCTTGTGAAGATAAATTATTCTTGAGTAGATGCAATGTTCTAAGTTTAGACAAATAATGTTCCATTTTCAAAAGAAAAAACATTCTCCGTTTAGATTCTAGACATAGGACAAAGCATATATATTACGTGAACATGACTAAATACATTATAGAACATCATAAATATACTAAGTGAACATCATAAAAAATATCATAGAACATCACATGTATCAAAATTAAAATATGATTTCACCATCTTATTACTTGCATAAACTCTTTAAAAATGTCCTCATATAAATATATGTAGATTAAATTTTATTAACAAATATTTATATCTCATAATGATAGAACATTTTTTTATTAAGTGCATTGATGTTCTAGGTCCATAGTAAAATGTTTCGTCTTTATTGGGTAAATGTTCCATCATCATAAACCAAACATTTTAATCAATAAAGCTTTAAAAAGCCATTGCTTCTAAACCAAATATTCAAACCGAAATCTGATTATACAATCAAATCTCTTGCATAGATCCTTCAAAATAAGATCTCATACGAATATATTTAGATAAAAAAATTTAATAACCATGTGTCTAATAAAGATAGAATATTTTGTATTATTGAAGAAAGAAGATGTTACGGGTTTAAAAAAATGTTCATTGGTCCTTGTTAGAAGAACATAAAATTAGTACTATTATATACATAAACTAATTAAATAAATAATAAATAAAAAATAAAAATAATAAAATATAGAGCAAAGCATAAGAAAAAATATAATAGAAAAAATTAAAATAATATCACGTGAGTACTTTTTAAACATATTAAAAATATACCATAAAATATTATATGTATACTAAATGAACATCATTAAATACACCATAAAATATAAAAAATATAATAGAAACAACACATGTATATTACATGAACATGTACAATATATTATAGAACATCATTATGTACTACGCGAACATGACATTTATACTACACGAACCTTAAAAAATATATCTAGAACATTACATCTATACCACGCGAACATATTTAAAAAAAATCATGGAACATCATATTATACTACGTGAACATCACAAAATACATGTTAGAATATCACATCTATACCATGTGAATATCACATAAAAAAATATTATAAAACATCACATCTATAAAATATGAACATAGCATCTCATGAAATATAGAAAATAAAAATTAAACATAAAAATACTTAAGTAAGATAAAATAGAAAAATAGAAAATATATAAACATACAGAATGCATCCTAGAACATCATTATTTATTAGCCGAACATTATATTTATATTACACGAACATCAAAAAATATATCTAAAACATCATATCTAGACCACGTGAACATATAAAAAAGAATCACACTACCATCACATCTAAACCACTGAACTTATAATATTGGTATTGGTATTATAATATATAAAATAAATAAATAAAAAATAAACATAAATAAATAATAATAATAAAACTAGAGTGAAGCATAAGAAAAAATAAAAATCATATTTAAGAACTTTTTAAAAAAAAAACATTAAATGGATACTTTTCAATCATCATAAAATATTATATAATATCACATGTATACTAAGTGAATATTGCTAAATATACCATAAAACATCATTAATTATATAACATCACATATATACCACGTGATCATGTATACTAAATGAACATAGAAAAATATTATAGAACATCATATATATACCACGTGAACTTCACAAAAAAAATTATAGAACATTATATATATACTAAGTGAACATAAAAGAATATTAAAAAACATCATATATATGTACCACATGAACATCAAAAAAAAAATTGTAGAACATCATATATATACTACACAAACATAAAAACATTATAGAACATCATATATATACATGTGATATTATAGATCATCACATTAAGATGTGAACATAATAAAATGTAGAACACATCACTCATATACTATATAAATGAACATCAGAAAAACATCGTAGACACATAGCAAAAAATAAATTAAAAAAATAAGTAAACAAAAAATAAAGAAAAACAAAATAGAAGCAAGGAAGGAAAACAAAAGGAAATAAGAAAATAAATATAGTAAAATAATAATGAAAGTGAAAATAATGTAGTCTAAAACAGAAAAGGAAAATAAATGAATGACAGGAAAGGAAAAAAGGAAAAGAAAAAACATTAAATAAAAATATAAAAAAGAAAACAACAAGAATAATAAAACTAAGGAAAATGAAAAAAAGAATGGAAGAAAAAAATTGAAGCAAAGAAAAAAAAAAAGAATAAAATATGAAAAGAAGAAGAAATAAATAAATAAGAAATACTAGAAAAATTGAAAAAGAAAAAAACAAAATTAAAAAGGAAACACGCATGCAATAGATGGAGTAGTACTCTAGTAGAAATGTTAGCTGGCTCGGTTCACAGTGCCTGTGCTGGTCGTCCGCGTACATGGGCCGCGCATGGGCCAAGAGGCCAAAGCTGTTGCAGCGTGACGGACGGGTGCCGGGCGGAGACAGGGGTCGGACGCTGACTGCTGTCCGACTGGTCGGCAGCGATGATTGGCGGGTCGGCTCGCCGGCAAGCAAGTGGAAAGAAAGCAGTTTTCGGTCGGAAGAGCCGCCGGATGCGTATTGCGTACAGTACATGCATGATCTAGGCCATTCCGCCGCCGCGTCGTCCGGCCATTTTCCGGCCGCTCCCTGACATGCAGGAATCGTACGGCGGGTGCGGAGCGACTTGATGGCGGACGCGAGACGACGTCGTCTCGTCAACAGCACCGTAGGCCAGCAGCGGCTTGGTGCGATGAGGCAAAGCAGCGCCGGGCGTCCCGTCTTCCACCATAGGCGCAGCGGTCGCTATTTCGTGTCAGGGCACCCTCACGATGTTGATGCAATTCACAATGGGCACTAAGTAAGATACTACCAAGTTTATAAGGAAAATCAAACCTGAAAATCTCATGGTCGCATGATTTAATCAAAAACAGTGGAAAAACTAAATATGACACACATATCACTGGTCCTAATAAATTTATTTACACACGTAAAGCTAAAACACAACCGACTAAGCATCTCGTATGTTGTCATTGTCAAGCTTGTCATAAGTTCATAGCAGCGATAATAAAGTTCGACTTTTCACGATAAAGACCAGCCAAAATCCCTAACACATCGCCACTACTCACAGCACAAGCCCTGGCCTCTAAACAAAGTAAACACAACATGTCATCGTTGCCAAGCTTTGCTATCCTAGCAACAACAACTCTAAGTACGTAGTTGTGGATCCACTCTAGAAGAGCTAAAGATATGCCATGAGCAAGTAGCGAACCTGAAAGAGCTCGACCATGTAAAAAGAAAAGTAGCAGACAAGCATTGAACATTTCATTTAGACCAACATCTATAAGGGCAAGCCTAAAGAGTCGAATATGTTAGCCTCGTAAGTCCTATTCCTTATACACTTAAAGATGATTTAAAGCTATTATTATCTTTTCAAGGCAGGCTCCAACAGTTGCTAGTCCCATGAGTCAATGTTCTCTTCCATATGCTACTTTTTTATCATCATGACGTCAACAACGTGCTTCTTTCCCATAATAATATGCCTCCAGTTAGTGCCTTGAACTTTTATCAAATGAGGATACCACAATCTCTGCAAACATCTATCAATCACGGTGATCTGGAGACCCTAAGGCCGTGCAGGATCTTCGGGATGACGCTTAACGCCTACAGAAAAGATATGACATCAAGTGCGCCATCACCAGTCTAGGACGCAGATTCACGGCTAAAGAGTCTAATTGGTTGGCTTCCAAAATTTACCATGCCAAAGATTTGGCAAGTCAAAACTTGGGCAAAAAAATTGTCAAGGATTTGACAACACAAATGTTAGAAGTTGAGCCAACCAAACCCTATTTAAAATCATGGCTTGCCAAATTGTTAGCATGGTAAATTTTGTAGCCAACCAATTAGACCCAATAATAATCTTGCATCTCTATGCAGGGTGGCAATTTTGGGACGGCCACTCAGCCCACACTAACGGACTGTTAGGCCCAAGGTTTCATCCTCTCCTTTCGAGGCCGCAACTGCCACAACCACACGGCCCGCCGGGTAGCACTAGTGCCGACGTGGCGGTGTACGTATACCAAGTTGTTGTATGTAAAGGGATGGTCAAATTTCATGAATCTTACTTTATGTACACCATACGACTCCAGTAGAAAACCAACAACATATGTGCATTCTGTTTGACACTGCAGAGGCAAGGGGGAAAAAGGACGTATCGTGTTGTTCTGTCCAATTTTACTCACAATCCGTTACAATTCGTACCAAAAAACAATCACCATGCCACGTGATCCTCCACCTTATACAAGGTATACCAGCACTCAAGCTAGTTTTTCCTGTAAAAACACACAACACGCAGAGAAAACTTTCAGTGTGTTTAATTACGAAGAGGGAAACAAAGATAAAGTATTCAGTCACCGAATGCAAAGATCTTTTTTTTTTTCTGAACATTATTGTTCACGGCTCAGTGTGGATTCTCCTCTTCACGGAGCGACACTAATAATTCGCTTAAAACGCCGGGAGGATACCCACCAAAGCTTGAGCGACTCCTTCCAGGTCCCATGCCTTTCGAAGTGGCCGTAGACCTTGTCGAGCCGGATGATGATCTCCGAGAACGTCGGCCGAGCCATCGGCTGGGGGTGCCAGCATTCCTCCACCAGCCTGAACGCACAGAACCGGGGAAGAAGAAGGATTAAAAAGAGACAAGCTACTTCTTTTTTGAACTGAAATGTGGCACTCATGAGGTGTCAGTGTCATGAAAGAGCCCTTGTTGTTTCAGTTCAGAACTCACGCTTTGAAGTCTGGAGGAAAGCCCTTGATCTTGCCCTTCAGTGATGGCCGCATCCCCTCGAACCTGATCGAGTGTCCTGCATCCTCTGGCGTTCTCACTGATCCTTCAACCATCTGATGATTACACCACAAAGGATGAATGGCTGGCTAATAGGAACGCTACGGTCTGAAACTGAAACGTCCCCAACCACCAATATTTTCTTCTCTCCCTGTTGTTTCTGCATCTGGAATGAACAGAAATTTACTGACCTCATAGAGGACGAAGCCGAATGAGTAGGCATCGACGCTGGTGTCAAACGCGTCGTTTCTGTACAGCTCAGGTGCAGTGTGGTAGCCTATACACAGGGATAGGAAGGTTTTTTTTTTTTCATTTGGATGTATCATACATAGCTGGGGAAAGTACAAAAATGGATCAGAAAAAATGCCATGGTCTGATACTTACTGAAGCTGTCTACGAGAGCACCATGGTTGATCAATCTTACTTTGTCCTGCCCGATCTTTGACATCCTTATCACCCCGAACCCCGCAATCTTCAGGTTGCCTCCACTATCCAGGAAGATATGTCTGGCACCTTACCAAGATTCAAATAGTAAAGTATGGAACAACCGTGAAAGATATATCTGAAAGCAATTTGTTGTGTGCCAAGAATGCAACGATAGGAACAGCATGTCTCTCGGGCTCCTTCATTTCCTCATCTTACTTTGGCTTTAGGTCGCAGTGGATGATGGGGTCCGGTTTGCTCTGATGGAGATAGGTCATGCCCCTACACGCACTCACGGTAAACGGAACAGCAAGAAACATTGTTAGCATGCATATATGCACGTTGTTATCCTTTTCTGAAAATGTAAAAGAGAACCTAGGAGTACCTGGCAATTTCAAGGCCATATCTTAGCACCTTATGAGGTTTTAGCTTTCCTTTCTTCTGAATACAGACTGACAAGTCTTTCTGAGTTTTACAGAAAAAGAATGAAGTCAACCCATCAGAGGACAAATTTCATATACACTATTTAGACAGTGGCATACTCAAAATTACTTTTGGTGGGAAGGTAAGAGTAACTTTGTTTTCCATAGAAAAAAGTCATGGTGCTATATATTACCTCTTCATGGAGTTCAGAAACAATCATCATAGGTATGCTCTGAGTGACGGCTCCAACGAACTGAACGACATTAGGGTGTCGGACCTTCTCCAGTATAGTCAGTTCTTGCCTGAAAGAGTTTCTGAAACAAAAGAAGAGACCTTTTCTTTATATAATATATACATGAGAAAACATCATTCCTAACCGAGCACAGATGTTTCTATTAAAAAGAAAAAAACTAAGCACAGATACTATTTGCATCTTACGCGGCATCTTGATCGGAGCAACCGTCTCTGTCAAGTATTTTTACGGAAACCTTGGTGCCATTCCATTTCGCGATGTGGTACACGCCCTGTTCGATTTGCCGTATCACGATTAGCCCATTTTCCGTATCTCACTGGCATTCTTGAACAAATGTCTGTGAATGAAAATGAAACAAATAAAGTTGGACAATAGAAAGAAAACCTCACCGGTGTAACATCACAGCCTCGCCGGACTTGGACCTCTGCGGGGTTCAACTCGTACTCCGGTATCTCGCCTGGGACCGATACCATCATCGGCGTCCTCTTGGTTCTCTGCACAAACGACGATCACGGATCAGTCTGCAGCAGATGATCGGAGAATTCGCGGACACCACAAACAAGATAAAAGTTTCAGTTCGAGTGCCTAGAAATCAAAGAACATACCGGAATCTTTGCACCATGAACTTTCAAGAGCTCATAGACCTTGGTGTGGCCGTAAAACTTGGCATCAGCTACTGCCTATGATCGGAGAAGCATCTGAATGAGATCATCATCTGATGGCGTGAGAATGGCAATGGCCGCCGGTTAACCGGCGGCGCGGCTCACCGTGCTTCCCCAGCGGTCGCGCGCGTCGATGTTGGCCTTCCAGTTGAGCAGCACCCTGACGACGTCGCGGTGTCCCTCGCACGCGGCGATGTGCAGCGCGGTGCGGCCGTCGAGGTTGATGCTGTTGACGTCGACGCCGCTCCGCAGCAGGCCCTCGACGCCGAGCGCGTCGCCCTGGCACGCGAAGAAGAGCAGCTGCATGGTGGCGTCCAGGTTCTCCGGCACGGTCAGGCTCAGGTCCTCCGGCGCCGACCCCACGGGGCTCTGGCTGCGGCCGCGCCGCCGGTTCGGGTCCATGGACGACTGCCGCCCGAACAGGAACCGGCTGGTGGCCCGCCCCGTCCGGGGGACTCGAGCGACGCCTGGCGCCGGAGCTCCGAGTTGTGCTTCATCGAGCCCCCGGAGACCTGCCGGTGCAGCGCCACCTTCATGCCGTTCGCCGCCATGTCCGATCGAAGCAGTACGTCTTCACAGGATGCGAGCACGATCAGTGCATCCGGGAATGAAACGGGATCGATCTCGATGGCGGATCGGGGTCCCCGAGGCACGAGAAAGTGCGGCGGAGAGCCCCGCGGAGACCGGGAGCTTGGCGGTAAGCTTGGGCCTCGTGAGCGAGGAGAGGAGACGAGAAGAAAGAGGAGGCGGCGGGCGGAGGAGAGTGAAGAGCGGAAAGGCCTCGCTTTCCCGGGCGGCGAAGGAAAGCTAAAGTTAGTTACGCTTATAACGCGGGTCACTTGGGAGTCTTTTGGCGCGTTTTATTTGAAAAATACCGTTGGGTGGGAATAATTGTAACGGTCACTGTCAGGAAATGGTAGCCGAAATAGAGTACGGAAACGGAGGAAGTACACATGGTTGTCAGTTGTCACCAGCTCGGATGAAAGTCAGTTGTTTGCATTTGCATATCTGTTTGAAGGGGAAAAAATGTTTCCAACGCAAAACTTCCCCTTTGCACTCTCGTTTTCCGAAACAAAATGTGTCAAAGCTTCTTTCTTGATCAGGCTCTCACACGCAGACGACAGCGACAGCTATCCACGCAAATGTATTTGAAGGCAAATGTATCCAACACAAAACTCCCTCCCCTCCTCTTGCACTCTCAATTTCCTAGACAACAATGCAATTTACAAATCGACGCTGCCGCAGCGAGAGCACAAAGCCGGGGTCGAACGAATCTACTAGTATTATACAACAACTAATGCATCGCTGTTGCCTCTCTTGATCAGGCTCTCACACGCAGACAGCGACAGCTATCCACGCCCACGGCCCACCACACGTACGTCGGCACGTCGACGCGTTTGTTGTGGGGCACGAGCGCCGATCGGGAAGACGTCCCCGCCCCGCGTGCGTTCCGTCTCCGTCTGGTTGCCACGTCGCAGTCCGTGTCCAGATGGCCGCATGCTTTTGAGCGCTCCAACTGGTCTTCGTCGACGACCAACTGACCAAGTCATGCGCATGCCATGGCACCACCAATCAATCCGTCGTGATCTCGAATTGGACGCCCGTGCTCTACACGCTGGACAGCTCAAAAGCTCTGCCCGTGCTCGTGCTCGTCCTCGTCCTCCAAGGGAAGCCGTCGTGCCTGACACTGCATGCATTTGTGTACGTACTATGAGTGCAATTAGGAGAGGAGGATTGATTGAGGAGATGTGTATACAAGTAGTGCTACTCTGACGTCATGAATTAGCAATTGCACGTGCAGGGTTTTCCAACTGGTGTTGCCTGTCCCTGATTCCAGGGATGTGCAATGCGATGCAACGAGGGTTTGCCGGGAAATGCGCAGAGATCAAGTGAAGTGACATCTGAATTCATTCATGATAGCGTGGCGATTTCTCTTCTTTCTTTTTTTTTTCCACCATTCGCGCACAGATGAGGAGAGTGCCGACGGGCCGACGCGCTCGCTGCTCAAGTACTGTAGTGATGCATGCCCGGGGGCCGGGGCAGGCGCGTGGACGCGCTGCTAATTAACACCACCGCCGCCGACGCACACCAGGAAACAGGCGCCCGCTGGCGACTGGCGAGGCGCGTCCGATTCAAACACGTCAGCCCCTCCTCGTCTGGACTCTGGAGCAGAGAGATTCGGGAGCCGACAGGGTCGTGGGCCTCGCGGCGGCGCCGGCGGGGGCGTCCATCTTGCAACAGCCGCAACAACGGGCGGCCCACACAGCTTCAACGGCGGACCAAATCATCTCAGCACGCACTGTACTATGTATGGGCCCCCACGGCATCTACGGTGGGCCGAATACCAAGTCAGTAACGTGAGACGGCCCACGGCCCACAAGCCGCCTCCCATTGATTGGCCTCGATCTGGGCCGCGGCCTCTCTAGACCCGGCGGTGGTAGTTCGAGGGCAGTCCCGTTGAGTTGAGCAGAATTGTTCAGTCACTTGCCGCAATTGGACCGGACGCCGGTGATGTCAGCGTCAGACAAATTCAGATATGGCACCTGCCGTCTGCCGATCGAGGGATGCCGGCCAAACTATGGCATATTCATATTCACCCAGGCGGTTGCGTGACACCCTTTTTTAGTACATACAGGAAACCTTTTTTCTGTGTCTATTATTGCAATCTTGTGATGTCTCGTCTCATTTCTGCTACCTACTGTACCGTGCAGAACAATGTCTTGTTAGTTTTATATATGCATTCAAATCTGGGTTAGTACGGATGGGTAAAGTACACTCGCAACTAGATGTCTCATGTCATGTCTGCTCCGGGGTCCAGTCCAGCTCTCGGCGGACACATTCTATCCTATTTTCCGCGGTTTGACAAAAGTTGCACTTTCCACGACGCCACAACCAACCCGGCGTTGGGCGTTGGCTGCGTCTTGTCAGCAGCAGCCACGCTCGCGCCAAGGCCATGGCGACCGCGCCAGCTCGGTGGTCGCACCTTGTGCCGCCAGGCTTCGCGGCGGCGCCCCGGCTCATCGCGATGGTGCTCCTGGCCGTGTCAGCCTTATCCCGATCATCGGCGGCGGCTGCTGCTGCTGGTGGTTCTCCGGAGCTGACCCTCCTCACAAACGCTCGGGAGAAGGGCGCGGGTATTCAGCTAACCCTCCAAGCTTCTTCTTTGCGTTCATTTGTTCTAGCGTACGTGTGTTCCTGGGGCTGCCTCCTGATTGCATATGTATGCTTGCTCGTTACAGTCTGCTTGGATGGCAGCCCGCCGGCATACCAGCTCCGGAGAGGCTTCGGCTCCGGATCACACAGCTGGCTCGTAAATCTTGAGGTGATCGGTGCATCCTTTTTTTCCCTTTCTGCGTGTGTACACGTGTGGAATGCAATTTTGGAAACTACTCCCTTTGTCCCTGAAATAAGTGATTATACATTCGCTCTGTCAGTGATGCGTCACTGATTCGCTGTGAATGATGAACTCAGGGAGGAGCATGGTGCAACACCACAGAAGATTGCTCCAGCCGCAGCCTGACCGACCTTGGTTCGTCTAAGTTCATGACACCAATAGAGTTTGAAGGGATGCTCAGCAACAACCACTCAGAAAATCCCTGTACGTAAATAAGCTTTCTTTTTCATGGATACGAATATGATCCCTCAATCAACTTTAAGGCTTTAGATTGACTCTGAAACGCCAATCGGTGCATGCATGTGATCAGATTTCTACAACTGGAATATAGTTGACATAAGGTATTGTGACGGGGGATCATTTGCCGGGGATGCAGAGGGCGAAGATCGGGTGAGTGATTATTCTGACAGTTCTGATTTGGGCCATTTGCACATTTGCCTATCTTCATTCCTCAACTGATGCATGATGTGGTGACGCGTTGATGCAGAATGGAACCAAGCTTTTCTACAGAGGATTGCGCATCTGGGAAGCAGTCGTTGACGAACTCATGGGAAAAGGAATGGACACTGCTAAACAGGTTAATTGAGCTATTGATTTTTTGTATAATGTGGTCGCTGTCATAATCTGAAAACAGCATCTGAGCAGAGCCATGTCCAATTTTTCAGGCCTTGCTTGCTGGTTGTTCTGCTGGTGGTCTTGCTGCACTGCTGCACTGCGACAAATTTCGAGCACGTTTTCCTCCGGAGGTTCCAGTAAAATGCCTTTCGGATGCTGGGTTCTTTCTTGATGTGTATGGCTCTGGACATCCTTGATTCCTTGGTTGGATGTTACATCATTTCTTAATAAAAAAAACTCTCAGAAACTAGTATCCCTAGTAGAATTGTACTTACCTGAATTAAGTACTAGTTCTCTTTCTGCCACAGAAAGGATTTATCAGGCCAAAGGTTCATGCGGTCCATTTTCAGTGGAGTTGTTCACCTTCAGGTTAGCTTGAATAATTCTTGAATTTCCTCAATTTCAGGCTCTTTTTTTTTTTTTCTTATTTGGCATGCATTGCATCCAAAAGAGTGTTTCATATATGCAGCTCGGTAGCAATTAATATTGAATTAGCTTTTCTCAATCCTTTTTTTTTCTAGAATGTGAGAAAAGTTTTGCCCAAGGACTGTCTTGCAAAGAAGGATCCGACAGAGGTAGTTAACCGCTCATCGTCTAGGGAATTTCAGTTTACCTTGATAATACTATAAGCTGCCAAGTTTCGTTTCTTTTAAAAGAGAATTCTTTGCTGCAGTGTTTCTTTCCGCCTGAGCTTATTAAGAGCATCAGCACCCCCACATTTATTCGGAATTCCGGTTATGATTCATATCAGGTGACAATTACAATATTTGTTTTCCCTTCTACTTGTATAATACTCCACCCCCCCCCTCCAAATTAATAGACGTTTTGATTTCCCTAGATGCATAGTTTTTCTATGCACTTAGATATAGTAATCAATGTTTTTAGAAAATTCAAAAAAAAACAACTTATAATTTAGAACAGAGGAGGTACCTGACTAAAATATGAGCTGACTAACTGCTTCGCTCTCTAGGTAGGAAATGTCTTGACGCCAGGCGGGTCTGATCCAGGACAATCATGGGCCAGTTGCAAAGCTGATATTCGAAACTGTACTTCCACACAAATTGAGGCACTGAATGGTTAGCCTATTCTCTCAATCTCTCAATAAATTTTTTTTGGCGAAATATTCTCTCAATAATTGAGGCACTAGTATCATGTGAATTTTCTTTCTCCACACTTTAGGATTCCGGAAGAAAATTATTAAGGATTTGAAGGTTGCTGAACACAAGAGTGGATGGGGACTGTTCATCGACTCATGCTTCAACCACTGCCAAACGCCATTCAGAATCACATGGCATTCGCCGATCTCCCTGAGACTCGGTAACAAGGTGAGGTTCAGATTCACTTCACCCTAAGCTGCATAAACGCAGCTAGGCTTTTGTCGTCTTTTTTATGTTCGTCTTTTCAATTGGATTGATATAGTTTTTTTTTATGTTCTTTTTGCTGAACAGACGATCGCTGAAGCTGTTGCGGATTGGTATGTCGGTAGAGACCATGGAGTGAAGGAGATTGACTGCGCGTACCCGTGCATCAACCCCACTTGTAGCAGTCAGCTCGACCTGTAATAAGACGTAGTTCTGCTGTTTGCTATTGCAAATCAGAAACGAATCAAACGATTGCAGAAAAAGGCAACCAATAAAAGGTTAACAACCTTGAAACCCAAAAGCGATAGGGTACCTATCAGAATGCCTTAGATATCACAATGGCCACCTCTCATCTGCATTGCGTGTGTCCATCGAATGCTCATCGTGTAACATGTCGTAAGAATCTCAACGAGAAAGATCAGAAGCACATGTCTGAAAACAGCGTATCAGTTTGACTTGGACCTAGGCACCTAGCTGCCACAGCCAGTACCCAACCGCCCTCGCGAACTGGTATGCTAGTGGTAGGTGGGCATGGGCTTTCAAGTTTCAAGCATGGTTTCCGATCCAGGATTCCAATCACACCTGTCCTACAGCTAGTCCCGCGCGCGACGCGACGGCTATGGCAACCGAGCTGCTGTCGCCGCTCCTCCCACAGCGTCGACGGGGCCTCGCTGTCGTCGTGGCCGCACCCCTGCTCGCGCTCCTCCTGGCCGTTGGCATCTTCCCCCGCTCACCGGTAGCGGCTCCCGTGTCCGTGAGCTCTTCGGAGCTCGTCGACCTGACACTCCTCGCCGGAGCTCGGGAGAAGGGAGCAGGTATCCATTCGGTCAACTAATTGTACTCTCCTTTTCTTTCCAATCGGCGGCAAAGCTGGAGCGGATACTGACCGCCATGGCATTGCAGTGTGCTTGGATGGGAGCCCGTCAGGTTACCACCTGCGGAGAGGCTTTGGTTCCGGAGCTCACAACTGGCTCGTCTATCTTCAGGTGATCGAGTGTTCTCTTCCCATTGTATAAATTGTTATATATAACCTGCATGCCAAAATATATAAATTGTTACGGAAAATCATTTAAGCTCACAAAAGATCATCTGATGATTTGAAGTACTATTTGGTGACTGAGATATGAAAAAAAAAAAAAAATGGGATAGTTGTTTGAGATAGTAAAACCCAGAGAAATTGGTTGAGCTTAAATGGGTTCTTTCCTGCATAATGGGATGATATGTCTAATAGGCCTACTGATTTCCCATTGATGTATCTCAGGGAGGAGGTTGGTGCAACACCACACAGAGTTGTTCCGAGCGCAAAATGACCATTTTAGGTTCATCTAAGTATATGACAGCAGTAAACTTCACTGGGATACTCAGCAATAATCACACAGAAAATCCTGGTATAAAAACTTGTTTCTGTCGTGGATTTCATACTGTTATATTAGTCTCCATCAAGATGCTTCCAGGGAGCACCTACTAGTCTGCTATCGTTCTCCATGTTCCAATTATTCATATTGGAATTTGGACTAATGCAGATGCAGTGATGCTTTGCACTAATTTTAGTCAGTCGTCATTAGATTTTGAATTGAGCTGTGATCCTACTACTTGATAAATGTGTCTTTGCACTAATTTAGTCAGTCGATATCAGATTTCTACAACTGGAATATAGCTGTTATAAGATATTGCGACGGAGGATCATTTGCTGGGGATGCAGAGCGTGAAGATCTGGTGAATTTCTTTAAATTCTGATTTGAACTGACCACCTTAATCTCTCAAACTGATGCTGTGCTGGCATATGTATAGGATGGAACCAAACTTTTCTTCAGAGGATTGCGCATCTGGGAATCAGTTGTGGATGAACTCATGGCAAAAGGAATGGACACTGCTAAACAGGTACTCATTGATTCCATATAGTTTGTCCAATAATTGCACAAAGCTTGACCACACAAGTGCTAACCAAGAGCCACGTCCAACTTTATTTTCCCCTGCTTTCCAGGCCTTGCTTACTGGCTGTTCTGCTGGTTCTCTAGCTGCACTACTGCACTGTGATAATTTCAGTGGACGGTTTCCTCATGAAGTTTCAGTTAAATGCCTTTCTGATGCTGGATTTTTTATTGACGAGTAAGTCCCTAAAAAAAAGGCCGTACCCAGTGCAGAGAGCTCCCGCTCTGTGCGGGGTCAGGGGAAGGGTGTTTAGAATAGCAAATTAGCATTGTACTTTACTAAGTGAAGTACATTTCTCTGCCACAGGAAGGATTTATCTGGAGAACGGGCCATGCGGTCATTCATCAGTGGAGTAGTTCACCTTCAGGTTAGTCCTGGAACACATTCATTCACTTTTAAGAGATCCTATTCTGGGATGCATGACAAAACTATACATAGTTTGGCAGTATATGTTGATTGGATTGCTTCTTTGATGAATTTCTTCCAGAATGTTAGAGACGCTCTACCCAACGATTGCCTCCAAAAGAAGGATCCAACAGAGGCATGCTCACATTATCTAATTCAGTTCTCCTTTTGATGTTGTTATAAATTCATTTTGCTGACATTTTCGTTGCTCCCAGTGTTTCTTTCCTGCTGAACTGATTAAGGGCATCATCACCCCCACGTTTATTCTGAACTCTGATTATGATTCTTGGCAGGTGACTACAATCTTTATGTTTTTTTTTTCCTTTTTCCTAGTTATCCAAAGGTTAAATCCCTAACTACTTCATTCTAGATACGGAACATTCTCGCACCAAATGGATCCTATCCTGGTCAGGCATGGTCTAATTGCAAGGCAGATATCCAGAACTGCAGTTGCACACAAATTGATG
The DNA here is from genome assembly GCA_015844335.1 of Chrysopogon serrulatus. Taxonomy (NCBI): domain Eukaryota; kingdom Viridiplantae; phylum Streptophyta; class Magnoliopsida; order Poales; family Poaceae; genus Chrysopogon; species Chrysopogon serrulatus. The sequence goes on from JADLZL010007963.1 coordinate 129,927, forward strand.
TACTGCATGGTCAGTCAAGCTTGCTGATCTCTCTGCTTTCAGCATCCATTGGTGATGATCCTGTTTTCCTTGATGCTGTAGATTTTCATTCCTCGTGTTGCAGGATTCAAGAAGAAATTAGTCAGTGAATTGAAGGTTGCTGAAGATAACAAGGACTGGGGGCTGTTCATTGATTCATGCTTTACCCACTGTCAAACACCATTCAATATCGCATGGAATTCACCGATCTCACCAAGAATAGGTGGCAAGGTGAAGTTCAAATCATGTGAACTGTACATTGCAATTGCAATAGCATACTGTTGGTTTTCTATGTCTTCACTTGGACTGATATTTTGTAAATTTCTTCTGTTGTTTGAATAGCAGTCTATCGCAGAGGCTGTTGGGGATTGGTATTTTGGTAGAAGGCAAGACGTGAAACTGATTGATTGCGAGTATCCATGCAACCCCACATGCAGCAGTCTTCTGCCTACTGCTTGATTTACACAAGACTGCGAGATCACCAGTCTTTCCTCACTTTCATATTCGCTTTTGCTGAGGATTCAAAACGAAACTTTGCCTTAATGGTAAGACTTGCAATTAACTAAACACAGTTCTTATATGTCAGAACTGCTAAGCACCAAACTTTCAGGAACTCTGTGCCTTGTACCTTCCATTGTGCAAAGGCCTCGAGCGGTTTCTGAACTCAGGAATTCAAAATTGTGTTTCTGAAAAGCACATCAGTGAATGGTCTGCACTTCAAATGCACATCAGAGTTAAGTTTTGAACATGGGAAATTGGAAACTTTTGGGAGAAAGAGCATGGAAGTTATGTATCATGAGGTTCAGCATGTTACAATATCTCGCATGAACCTCTGAATTTGAGGCATTAACAAGATATCTGAGGAAAGATGAACTGGAACAAATGAAAGGTTCCAGGTCAGTAGCCCATTGATTATAATAGCCACGCCTGCAATACCAAATGGAAACAGTACAGTTGATAATGACCAGCTATTCAGTCTGCAGAGACCCCAAGTCTCAAACTGTCATGTGCAAAATGTCCAGAACTATGTAGCCAGGTAACTGTTGCCATATTAGCAACAAGCGAGGATAACGTAAGTCTGGTTCCAATCGACGAGGATAAGGACTAAATTTTTAGAGGACTGATACCATTGCCATGAGGATGTGGATTTGCAGGCATAAGTGCAAAAATGCGCAGTTGAGCAAACAAATTCCAACAGAACCCACCACTTGGCCTCTTCCAAAATCACTAATTCGAATGAAAACACAACAATCTAAGCTAGTAGGGCCTGCCAAATCCGCCCCAGTACTCTGAATTCGGCACCAAGCCAAACCCTAATTAACCAAAGAAAGCACATCCACAAGTTAGAGGACTCGAGAACTCACCTCCACCCTGCGTCCAACGGCTTCATCATGCCTCCATGCCCCCTGGGTTACCCGTCCTCCTCCAGCTCCAGTCGCCATTGCATTGCTGCTCTCCTGATCATCGCCGCCGGCACTGGACTCGCTGAGGTGTGTGGGGACTGGGGAGTTCACTCGCACCAACAGGCTGACCCTTCCGACAAGCCCAAGCCCACCTGCCAAGCTGAGGCCTCCCAGGTCCCGCCTGTTTCTCACATTAGCCAGCAAGTAGGGTGGGCCGGTTTCTTGTAAGCATCCGTACCCAGCCCAAGTTATTATGGTTTACCTGTGTATGGTATACACACTTAAAAAAACTATATATATAATGATGGGATCAATAGATCTGTTAAAATTTATACTGCATAAAATTATTCATATATGATGATATATTCATAAATACTGATAGTCAAAATAGGTAAGTTTCATTCATTATGTTTCAAAAAAATTAGATAAGTTTCATCACTAAGGACAAATCACAAAGCATGACTTATATTTGAGTGAAATATTAGTACTCTGCAGTGCATGAACTACTATTTTATTATGCGTATCTCACCCCCAACCCCCCCCCACCCTCTGATTTTGTGTAACCATATGGTTTGTACAAGGCTCATCGATGAATGTCAACCCACCTACTAATATAAGACTTTTACAGAACGCTAGGTATTAAGTGTTGGGTGAACATTTGTTTTAATGGATATTTATGACGATAAAATAAAAATAGTTTCAGACCCTATAATGTGTCATTTATCCTTGTCTAAAAAAAAATCAATACGAATATAAAACAATATAAACGAAGCTGAATCTATAACCTTTAGGCCCCGTGTCATCAAATGTTTGATATTATGAACTTTCGGTGCTTTCATTAAAAGAATATGAAAATCCGTTTGATGTGAGGTACTTGGACTGAATATTGATTTGGCATCTAGCTGAGATGTTTGTATATTGGTAAGGCCGGCCTCAATGCTAAAGCAAGCCTCAAGTAATAAGGATGTATTTTTCTCTCAACATCACATCAAAGACAGTAGTCTCATAGTACTCCCTCCGTCCCATATTAGATGACGTTATGGGATGCGTGCGGTCAAACTTTATCAACTTTGACTAGATTTATAAAAAAAACGTGCAACATTTTCATCTCCAAATAAATTTGTTAAAAACTAGACTTAAAGATCTTTCCAATGATACTAATTACTTAGCATAAATATTTATATATTTTAATATATAATTGCAAGTATTTTGAAAATATTGACTTTCGGGAAGCGAGAATGACATCTATTTTGGGACGGAGGGAGTATGTCAGAATAGCCTGCAAAGACACCTGGCAAAAGGTCAAACACCTACGGAAGCGAGCATTGTAGTGAATGGCATGCACAACAATCAGCGGAGTTAGAAGAGGAAAGGGGCAAGATAAAGAGAGAAACCAAAAGTCTGCATACATGTGGGCCCAAAAATAAATAAAAATCTTATTATATTACTTGCACCGTGAGACTGTTTGTTCTCCTTGTCTTCCTGAACTATATCGTTAAGTTGAGGCTAACAGAAATATTGGCTCGCGTTGGTCATGCCCTAAGAAAAGCTTGAAGAATAGCTTCTGGTTACCCCCGAAAGCTTTTGTAAGGTCAGTGAAAACCTATGGCTTGCAATTATAGCATGTTAGAATTAAATTTTGAATGGGACATCTATGCGGTTACATGCTAGATTTATTTTCGTTATCTAATTAAGAAAAGGAAGTTTCAAGTATATTAGGGAGGATCTGAACGTCCATGTAACTTTTTTTATCCCCCTAGAACGTTGCTAAGGCGTGTTATATTAATTTTTTCTCTATCTTAATACAAAGATGTGTAAAATTTTTGTGTGATCGAGAAAAAAGTTTCAAAGCCAGAAGAGAAATTTTCTCTAGCTTATGAGCCAGCTTATCGATCATTCCAATATTCAGCTTTTTTAACAGAGCGCGGTCAAGGTCATCATGTGCCGAGATACGACCAGCTTCAAAGCTTCAACCAGTAGTGGTGCGTGCCTGCGTGGTTTGTCCATCTGGCATTGTGTGGAACAGAGACATGAACGTTTCGGCCACGACACGCGGTCGCCGATCGATCGGTCACGCGTTCTCCAACACAGAGCAGCTTCCGACCCTCGTCGTCGTCAACTGTTGTAGTCTGTACTACTCGGTGGAGGAGCGGCAGAGTCTGCGTCGAGTCTCCGGTCTCTGTAGACTTGGACACTTGGCATTTCAAATTCAAAGTTGGTATATGTAGTTGCTGTCGTACTGCGACCTGTTCAAAAAACATAGTTGCGTTGCGTCGTCCTACTCTATGTTCATATCCGGACCTATGTAGCGCCTTGGCGGGTTTCCATCCATGCTTCCGATCCCATGATCGATCGACCCATCACGCGGCTTGACGAGCTATATACCCTCAAATACGCCAACAGGGAAAGCAACTGCCTGCCGTACTTTCTGCTCCTAGCTGCAATCGAACATCAGCCATACATGGCGACCGAGCACACGTCATCGTCGTCGTTCCGGCAGCGACGACCCGCCGGACGGCCCACGGTCACGGCGGCCACGCCACTGTTTGTGATCATGGCCCTGCTGGCCGCCTTCTGCCGCTCACATGTGGCAATGGCGGCGGCGAACTCTTCTCCGGAGCTCATCGAGCTGACGCTCCTCACCGGCGCGCGGGAGAAGGGAGCAGGTTTATATATATTGAGCTAAAGCTGTCGCCTCCTCAATTTTCTTTTATTTATTGATGGTTTATTTATTTGCATATATGCATGTGTCGCATGCAGTGTGCTTGGATGGAAGCCCGCCGGGCTACCACTTGCAGAGAGGCTTCGGCTCCGGATCCCACAGCTGGATCGTCTTTCTTCAGGTGACTGACCTATTCGTTTTTCTTTCTCAGCTGCAAATTGCTACGTCTTCATGAACGTAAGACGATTAGATAATCACCATGCATGCGATAGATGTTCTGCACGGTTCTTGAACCGTGATAAGCTGATGATACTGATGTTTTTACATTGATGAAACCCAGGGAGGAGCTTGGTGCACTAGTAATAACATCACAGAAACTTGTTCTCAGCGTAAAATGACCGACCTCGGCTCCTCCAAGCTTATGGAAGCAATGGCCTTTGATGGGATGTTCAGCAACCAGCAGCCACAAAATCCCGGTAAGTGTAGCCCTCTATCAAAGATTCAAAGTGCACGACTAGTCAGCTAGATAGTTTTCCACAAAATCCCTGTAACTTTTGATGGGATATTCGGCGAAACTTCTGGGTTTAGTTTTCTCTGCCTGCTCAATATGTTTTTTCATCATGGGCTTGCTCGAGGAAAAAAAAAATGTCTTTTTCACTAATTTGTTAGCTGGCATGGCTTGTGAACTGTGACCAGATTTCTACAACTGGAATAAAGCCTATATAAGGTATTGCGATGGGGCATCATTTTCTGGGGACGCGGAGGGTGAAGCACAGGTGATTGTTTTTCTAGATTTTTAAGTTGGGATGTGATTCTAAATTCTTAAAACAGACACTGGATTTGATTGATTTAGGATGGAACTAAACTGTTCTTCAGAGGATCACGCATCTGGGACGCAGTCGTCGATGAACTCATGGAAAAAGGAATGGACACTGCTAAACAGGTTAATTTAACTACTGATCTCTCATATCCCGGTACAACAAGCGCCTTCTGGCACGGCAACTACCACCACTAGTTGTGAATTGTGTGATCAATCAGAGCCATGGCCAACTCCATTTTGTTTTCAGGCCTTACTTGCAGGCTGCTCTGCTGGTGGTCTAGCTACACTAGTGCACTGCGATAATTTTCGTGCAAGATTTCCTCAGGAGGTTCCGGTCAAATGCCTTCCTGATGGTGGATTCTTTCTTGATGTGTAAGTCTCTGTAGGTTAGCTAGCGTACGCGTACCCCAGTAGCGAAATAACACTGTACTTGAACTAAAGTATGTGTTTTCCTCACCAGAAAGGATATATCAGGAGAGAGGCATATGCGGTTGATCTTCAGTGGAGTTGTTCAGCTTCAGGTTAGTTGTGGGCTGGCACTAGTCAGTTTTTTTTATTTTTATTTTTTTTACTGGCACTAGTCAGTTTTGGGATCCATGAGATCGAACTGTTTCATATGTGTGCAGCTCGGCAATAAATGGTGATTGAGTTTTTCCTTTCTCTGAATTTTGTTGCAGAATGTTAGCAAAGTTTTGCCCAAGGATTGCCTGGCAAAGAAGGATCCAACAGAGGTACGTAGCTGTAAAAGCTGTTCATTCTTTACGGAATTCAGTTCTTCTTGATAGGCTGCCAAGCTCTCATTTGCCAACATGTTTGCTCCCAGTGTTTCTTCCCTGCTGAACTTATCAAGAGCATCACCACCCCAACGTTTATTGTGAACTCAGACTACGATGCTTGGCAGGTGATTACAATACAATCTCATTAACTAATCCTGCACAGATCATCTTGGTCACATCCTAACTGCTGTAATGAGCCTGTAAATACGATACGCTCCTCTCCAGATTACAAATGTTGTTGCGCCAGAGGGATCGTACCCCGGAGACACATGGTCGAGCTGCAGAGCTGGTATTCGGAACTGCAGTTCCAAGCAGCTCGACGTGCTGCATGGTAAGCCTACCTTCCTTCCCAACCTCTTCTGCTCCGGATTTCATCAGGCGACCGTCCTGATCTCACAGTGACGATGCGAAACGTGCCGCGTGGTCCTCCTGCAGGATTCAGGAGGGAATTCATCAGGAAGCTGAAGGTCGCCGAAGGCGAACGGGACTGGGGGTTGTTCATCGATTCATGCTTCACCCACTGTCAGACTGAACGGAGCAACTTGTGGCATTCGCCCACCTCCCCGAGGCTTGGTAATCAGGTGAGCTTCGCTCGTTTTAATCACTGTCAGGCCTCGTCCTTTGCTTGGTCTGACTGACGTGACGGCTGGCATCATCTTCTGATTTCGATTTTTTTTGGTGTGGTGTGGAGCAGACTGTTGCAGAGGCTGTTGGGGACTGGTACTTTGGTAGAAGGCGAGTGGTGAAACAGATTGACTGCAAGTACCCGTGCAATCCCACATGCAGCAGTTAGTCGTAGCTCCGGGCTGGCTTCTTCTTTCTCCATGGCCAAACCAACTATGGTCTATGGACCGAGCTGAGATTTATCATCCGGTATCTGTTTTGTCGTTACACGCCCTTGTAATAATATAATATAATATAGTATAATATAATATAAGTGGAATTTTCATCTTCCGTGTTCACACTAGCAGCCTTTCGTTTACTGAACGGGCGTAAAACGCCTTTTTTGCCCCGCGCGCGCCAACTTGGGTGAGCACTGGGATAGTCCGACCGAGCGGGCCCAGAGCACCCAGTACGGCCCATGGCAGCCTCCTGTGGCGCTGTTCGTGCTCGGCCCGGCCCGACCTGCCGCCCCGCCATGATGCGACGTGTTTTCTTTCGGCCACTTGGGACTTGGCTTCCTTGGACATGGTGGGGCAATGACAAGCAAGCAGCTGCCATTTTTTGAGTTCGGAACGGCACACGGCAGACCGATTCTGCGTCAGAAGTAATCTCCGGTCGTGAGACTCGTCACCGGAAGTTGCGAAGGGTAGCCAGTCGACATTAATAACGTAACTGCAGCGGCAGATCACGTTCGTCATGCAGAAAAAGGACGTGGCTTAATTCATTTGCTTTCTAGATAGTGTTGCTTTTCTTCTTCATAAAGGAGTGAAGTTAAAGGAGTAAAGTTCAGGGAATTGTAGTTTTGGTAGCCCCTCCATTCCCTAAATCATCCCAAAGTAAACAAGTTTTACCATTTTTGACTTGTATCATGGAGAAACCCTTTTGTGTTGTTGCTTGCCGTGCCCTCTAAATGATAGGATTCCCATACAAAGTTAACCCATGGTAGGTTATCAACCGGTTTTATCAGTCGTTTGAACTGTGTTTTTCTCTTACAACAAATCAGCTGAAATCATCAGTCGTTTCGGAACTGGCTTATAAATCCACCTAAACAGCCCTCCCTCCTTTAATAGAAGAGCTTCAGAATGAGTTCCGAGCTCCAAGACACCTAGACCTCCCTCCCTTTTCGATTTCTTGCTCAGATCCCAAGTTGATTTGGCTGGTTTCTTTGAATCTAAATCTGCACCTTCATAGACAGTGCCTTCTATATTTGTTAATTTGACATTGTTATGCACCTTGAAAGTGCATATTACAAAAGTAGGTAAGGCTGAGATTATTGAGTTTGTTAATTCAAGACGGCTAGCCTGGTTGAGGAAGGAGAATGCTGCCACAAGAGTCTTCTTTCACATTTAGGTACTACTACATAAAGGTGAGAAGTCAACAATTCTAGGTTTTGTACAGCAGCATAAGAAAATGTGTCACTAGCAAAGAAGAGAAATTGCTCTTGCAGAGGCAGTGACACCGGACATGCATGGAGAAGTCAAAGGTGTCTGCCTTCACATGTTAAAGGTCTAAGTATCATTATCTTCTTCTAAGCCGGCTGATAAGTCAAAATACTGTAGAAATAGCTGATTTTCTGTGAGAAAAAAAATACTGATGGCTTATAAGCTAATGAAATGATTTTTTAGCTGAAGCAAATAGGGTATAGCCTTATGTTATTTGTCTGTAACTGGAGGAAACTATGAATTTCGGTTAAATTTTGACCGAATTTTATCACAGTACTTTTTTATTAGTCAGCAACAGCTGAATCATGAATTTTTTTTCCCCTCAAATTTTGACTGTTTCAGCATGGGCAGCATGTGTAGGAGTAGGACGACCGGCTGGTTTGCTTGCATGCATCCAGCCGCTGACAAACACTGGACTTTGAAGGTAGCTGGCCATTTGGCCAACTCTTTGTATTGCCCGAGGGCGAGGAGGAGTACTTATCAACGGTTCACATGCACTTGCAAGTTCCAAGTTCCAAATAAGCGGCTGGCCTGCCTGTAGCCTCTCCCCGAACCTACTCTACTCTCGCTTTCGCATTCTCACTTACTAGTACTACTGTACTAGGAGGGAGTACTCCGTATGCATATACGTAGTACTAGAAGAGTGGCGGGGGCCACGTCGTACAGAAGTTTGCCTTGCCTTGCCCTGCGCAACCGAAATTTAGGCCTTGTTCAGTTCGAAAGTTTCTGTAACCTGAGCAACTGTAGCACTTTCGTTTGTATTTGACAAATATTGTCTAATCGTGGCCCAACTAGGCTCAAAAGATTCGTCTCGTGATTTACAACTAAACTGTATAATTAGTTTTTTTTACTTACATTTAATGCTCCATATATGCGGGTAGAAATTGATGTGATGGAGAGAGAGTGCAAAAACTTGCAACTTGCATGCAATCTAAACAAGCCCTTAAGACAGAATGATGGAGAAATCACAGCACTCTCGGCCCCCTGCTAGATAGAAATCCCTACTAGTAGAAGCTAAAGCTAGTGGTAAACTGTAGCAGTAAGGGACGTCCGAACGTAGCCAGCCGTAAATAAACGCACGCAGCACGCAGCCGGAAGCGTACGTACAAGGTTCATTGAAGACTGAACCCTGCAGCGTCACAGCGACACCCGGGGCCCTCAGCCCCCATGGCCCATGCTGCATGCGCCCGTCAGCCGTCAGTACAGTACAGGTCGACCCGGCCGCCACACCGCCCACAACAAGAGCCACCACGCGTGGCCATGGCGCAGCTCGATCGTCAATGAACTGAACCCGATCGCATGCAGTGCAATGCAATGCAATGCAGCAGATGCAGTCTCGGGCGGCCGCAGTGGGAAGCCAATGCAAGCCACGAGCACGACACAGGCCGGCGCGGGGCGGCAGCCCTGGACGACGACGCAACGTCAAACTCGAATTTACGCCGGGCAGGGCAGGGCCAGTCAGTCGCCCCACGCTCCGGCACAGTTCTGGCGTCCCCCACACCACACCTCCTCCCCCTTCCACTTCCACGGACCTGCCTGCTCCAGTGCGCAATACTGTAGGAGTAGCTTCTACTGCCGTCCGTGCTGGACCGCGTGCTACGTAGGCCGATCGACTAGGCTAGCGCCGAGCGAGGTCCGAGGACGACCTACCTAGCTCTGAGTTCTCCATCGATCATCGGAAGCCCATTCCCTGCCTCTGCCTGCCTGCCTTGGATACCTACTGCCGGTACTCGCTGGATCATCCCTTCCAGTCAAGGCCTCACTCACATCACACTCACACCGCGGCCGGCGCGCCCGGTTTCAATTCCTTCCTTCCTTCTCTAGTTCAAGTCGCCTTTTAATTACTACGGCTATAAATACAGTAGAGGCTCACACGTCCATAAAATGTGCATCCATCTTCGTCAGTTCACTACTACTACCACACGACGGCGGCAGCAGCAGCCAGCAGCTAGGCTTTCCCACTCTCTGACCATAGATACCTCTTTCTCTCGCTTGTGTTGTGTGTGATCCCCTTCTCTCATTCTGTCGTCTGCCCCTGTCACCACACCACCGGCCGTGCGGACCCAAAGCAAGCAAATGGAGGTAAGCTAGTCAAGATCAAGTCAAAGTAGGAGTATAGTAAGCTAATAAGCTGTGCATGTGAAAGCTAGCGATCGTTGTTCCACCATGAAAATTACTGATTCATTGCATGCGTGCGTGTGTGTGTGAACGGGATCGCCTCGCCGGCGTGCGTGCGTGCGTGTGTGCAGCACAACAAGGCGAGGAGGCGGCGCGTGCCGGCATTCGGAGAGTGGAACTACAACTACTACGGCACCAGCGCCGAGCTCGCCACGCCCGCGCCCGTGGCGGCGGCGGTCCCCTTCGAGAGGTACGCGGCGGCGGCGGCGGCGATGCCGGAGCTGGAGGCGCGCAGCGACGTGTGGTTCAAGTACTCGCCGCCGCCGCGGAAGCCACCGCCGGTCGTCAGCAGGAAGGTCCGGAGGCCGGCGGAGAAGATGGACAGGTCTTACGGCGGCGCCGGCGGCGGTGGTGGCAAGCGCCCCCGTGCTGTGACGCCTGCGAGAGCGTCCGACGCCGTGGTCCCGTCGTCTGTGCCGCGCACACCGGCGAAGAGCACCGTTGGCACGGCCAGGGCGGCGCGTGTGGTGCAGCGCGTCGACGCCGACCTGTACCAGGTGCCCCCGCCGGAGTTCGTCCACGACGACGACCTGAAACCAAGGGTAGGTCCGCAAATATGGTGGCACTCGTCTTAATTAACCTGTAATTATGATTTGTTCGATTGATGTCACATCTCGAGTGCATGCAGCGGCAGCGGCAGCAGCGTAGGAAGGCGTCGAGGAGCCGGTGGATGGGTTGCTTCGGGTTCACTTGCGTTCCGGCTGACTGAATAATTATTTTTCTGTATTTTATCTTTGTTCTATTCTAGTAGTATACTAGTTCTATTCTAGTATATTTTCAGATTGTGTGTGTGTGTGTTTTTATTTCTAGAGTACTGTACAGTGTGGGGCATCGAAAAAGTCTATAGACAGGTGCCATATTTCTGGAGAACTGTATGTACCGCCCAAATGCCCAGTCATCTGACACGCATCACAAAATGATCCGTGCTTTTGCCGCCCGCTCCTTTGGCTCCTTGCGCTGTTCCGCGACTCCGCGTTTCAGAGCCGGAAGAAAATTTGGTGGCGCATGGCTCCAGAGTCCGGACCCCCACCTCATCTTGCTTCGTCCACGTCCAACTCATCTTCCATGGTGGTCGACTCGGTCGGTGTATAGTTTACTGTAGCATGTAATCTCAGATGAGCATTATTATACATGATTGTTCTTAATACGCACAAGATTTACGCATTATTGTAATAAAAAAAGAGGTTAACCATAAAAACAACCACACTACTATAACAAGTGTTCTAGGAGGTCAACCGGGTATCGGGACCTTCCTAGTACACACAACTATTCATGATTCTTAAAGGAAAGAGGAAAATAACGGCCACCAGTGTTGTCTGTTCTCCCCGTCATCTCCACGACTATTGGTGATCGTGCAGTACGAGTACGCCGCTTTGAATGCAAGAAAGGAGAAGCGGCTTTGAACTGAACTGAAACTGGAACGATGCATTCTAAATACTAGCTGCTGTGAGTTACTCAACCTGTTTAGTTTCCGGAAGACAGAACTGGCTGGGAGCTCGCCTCATGGATTAGAAGTTTCACTGCCTCAAGCTCAGGATTTTTAGCGCTAGATCTTTAATTTCATCCATTAAACCGAGACATGGGCAAACATCATACAGTACCAGCAAGCAAAGCATCTTCATTTCTGCTAGGCGGAAACAGTGGAGCAACAGTATGATCCCAAGCACAAACACACCAAATCTATTCAGAGGACTTCTGAGGACAGCCCTCCCACGGACTTCTTGAAAAGATAAAAACACAAAACTGCTCCTCCGGTGTGACACCAGCTGCTGCTGGACCAATAATAATCCTACAATGTACTACGAAGGAAACTACGTACAGTGGTAGACATCGACTTGCTACTGCGCCTGCGACTGACCGAATCATTGTCGACTCATGGTGTGCTCCCTTATAGGAGTACCATAAACAACAGAGATTAGCAGTTGAGCTGAGCACGATCATGTCAGGCGCACACTGGAAAGATGTACTGCTGCAGGCTCCCACAGAACACAAACCATTGCGGGAAGTAGAAAGCCACCACGAAACCCACGATGAAACCCACCGCGCCGCCGATGCTGGACTCGTCGTTGACCCTGCGCATCCTGAGATGTATCCGCACATGGAAATGGAACTGCTTCTTGCACTTGCCCAGCGGCGCCCCGCAGAGCCCGTCGTTGCCGGCGAAGGCTTCGGCTGAGAACTTCTGGAGAGAGCCCGGGATGGGACCTGTCAGCGAGTTATCTGCAACGTTCAGCGAAGTTAACCGTGCAAGATCGCCCATGTTCTCCGGCATCCGTCCGGTGAACCTGTTGTGCTCAAGGCTCAGCTGGTTCAGGTATGTCAGGTTCCCGACGCCGCTTGGGATTTCGCCTGAGATGCATATTTCGTGCGTCAGAGAATAATACAATACAATATCATTCGCATCAAGAACAAATCTTTGGAAATAGAGATTGGGTAGTTAATTTGCACATCACCTGAGAAGCTGTTGTACGAGAGGTTGAGATCTGTGATGAACGGCAACTGCCTGGCGATGTCTCCGGGGAGGGGTCCTGAGAGGCTGTTGCTTGACAGGTCCAGTGCCGTCATGCTACCGCAGTTTTGAACGCCTTGAGGGAATGAACCTTGAAACCCCATGTTAAAGTATTCGGTTGCTACATATATCTGGTGTCGTGTATATCAGTGCCTCTCCTATATTGTTACGGCTCCATAGGTCTCCAGGTTGTTGTAATCTATTGTTGTATGTTAGTTAGGATAGATATCTTTCAACTTGTTGTACAAGATCGTCTTTGTATACGCCACGCCTGGGGCTTTTCCAGGCCATATATAACACGGAGCCGTGACCCGAGAGGGCATCACGTTATCGCCAACTTTACATGGTATCAGAGCTTAGGTCATTAGCCCACCAATACCGCAATGGCCTCTTCATCCTTCGTTCCGCCGGCGGCCTTTGCTTTGTTCGGGTGCCCGGTCACCGAAAAGCTGGGGAAGAACAACTTTCCCTTGTGGAAGGCGCAGGTGCTGTCGGCCATCCGGGGCGCGGAGGTCGCACACTACCTCGACGAGGAGACGGCGGCAATGCCGCCAAAGATGATTCCCAAGGCAAAGGAAACTCCGGATGACCTCATCCCTAATCCGGAGTATTCCAAGTGGTTTGCCAAGGATCAGCAAATCTTCAACTACTTGATCTCCTCGGTGTCCAGGGATGTCCAGGTGCAGATTGCATCTTGCACCACCGCCGCTGAGATCTGGAAGGCGATTCTGGACATGACAGCGTCGCACTCTCGCGGAAGAGTCATCAACACGCCGCATGGCGCTGGCCACCGCGCACAAGGGCTCCTCCACGGTCACCGAAGTTCTTCAAAGAAGATCAAGGGTCTTGCCGATGATATGGCGGCGGCCGGCAAGAAACTTGATGACGAAGAGATCGCGTCGTACATCCTCGCTGGCCTCGACAGGGACTTCGATCCCGTTGTCTCCTCCATGTCGTCACGCGCCGAGCCCCTCGACGCTCGGCGCCCTCTTCACCCAACTCGTCGGTTGGGAGCGGCCGGGCTGAATCGGTCGAACGGCGACAACAACTCCTCCAGCCGCTTCCTCCGCCAACACTTGGCTGCGCGCGGGAGGCCGTGGAGGCTTCAAGCGCGGAGGTGGAGGTCGCGGCCGTGGCCGTGGCCGCGGCAACGGCGGCAATAATGGTGGCCGCACCCAGAAGAGCAACGGCGAGATCTGCCAGCTGTGTGGCAAAGAAGGCCACACTGTCATACGCTGCTATAAGCGTTTTGATGCGTCCTTCACTGGTGTTCAGGAGCAGCGCCAGGCTTCGTCAGCTTCTGCCGGATATGGCGTCGACACCAACTGGTACACCGATACGGGTGCTACCGACCACATCACCGGCGAGCTAGAGAAGCTCACCGCAAGGGACAAGTATCATGGCCATGATCAAGTTCACACGGCCAGCGGTGCAGGTATGAGAATCAACCAAATAGGTCAAAGTATTGTTCATACTCCGCAAAAAGATCTTGTTCTCAATAATGTTCTTTACGTTCCTGAAGCTAACAAAAATCTTGCTTCCGTTCATCGCTTAACATCCGATAATCACACCTTTATTGAATATCATCCTAAATTCTTTTTGATTAAGGATCAGGCAACGAAGAAAACTCTCTTTAGAGGAGAATGTCAAGGAGGACTCTATCCGTTGAAGAACAGCCCATCTACTACCAATAAAATCACCCATGGCGCCATCAAGTCTTCCATGTCTAGGTGGCATAGCCGTCTTGGTCATCCATCCTCTACTATAGTTCAGCAAGTCCTTAGCAAGAATAAAATTCCGTTTGTTTTAGATCACAATAAAGAGTCTGTATGTGACGCTTGTCAACAGGGCAAGAGTCACCAGTTGCCATATCCTAAGTCAAATAGTGTTTCTTCGCGTCCTTTTGAGCTTGTCTTCTCGGATGTATGGGGTCCTGCCCCCACTTCTATCAATAAGAACGATTTTTATGTTAGCTTCATCGATGATTTCAGTAAATTTACATGGATCTACTTGCTGCGACACAAATCTGAAGTATTTCAGAAGTTCCATGATTTTCAAAATATGGTTGAGCGTCAATTTAACACTAAGATTCTTGCCATCCAAACAGATTGGGGTGGTGAGTATCAAAAGCTGAATTCTTTTTTCCAGCGTATTGGCATATCTCACCATGTTTCCTGTCCTTATGCACATCAGCAGAATGGGTCTGCCGAACGTAAGCATCGGCACATTGTCGAGGTTGGACTGTCGCTCCTCGCTCATGCCTCCATGCCCCTCAAGTTTTGGGATGAGGCCTTCCTTGCTGCTACATATCTCATCAACCGACTCCCTAGTAAGGTTGTCCACCACCAAACACCTCTAGACCGCCTCTATAATACTAGTCCTGATTATTCATCACTGCGTACCTTTGGTTGTGCATGTTGGCCCAATCTTAGACCTTATAATTCTCGCAAACTTCAATTTTGATCTAAACAATGCGTCTTCCTGGGCTATAGCAACTTGCACAAAGGCTACAAGTGTCTTGATGTCCCTGCCGGGCGTGTCTACATCTCCCGTGATGTAGTGTTTGATGAGAATGTTTATCCTTTCTCCACCCTTCACCCAAATGCCGGGGCGCGGCTTCGATCTGAAATCCTTCTCCTTCCTCCAACTTTGCTCAATCCTTCTATTGCGGGGCATAACAATTCTTTTGATTTACTTGGTAATGATTCCCTGCAGTCTAACCCGTCTAATGAGCATGCAGATTCTGGAGGACAGTCGGGTGAAAATTCTGCATCCAATGACTCAGATCCTGCTATGTTTGGTCGCCATTTTATGCAGGCCCAGGACCTGCCTTTTTCGGAAAGGACAGGCGCTGATCTCGGCGCTGCTTCGCCTGCCCCGACAGCGCCCGCATCAACCTCGGACCAGATGCCGCATATGTCGGGCCCGTCCACCGCTCCGCGCTCGCCACCTGCTTCGTCGTCGCGGCACCATGCACCGAGGACGGGGGAACAGCACCCTGCCGGATCCTCCTCGGTGCCTGCTATGGCATCCTCTACACCGACCGATCAGCACAACGCCCACAACGGAGGTGACACTGGATCTGCTGCGTCGCCCGTCGACACTCTCGCTCCCACAGTGCCTGGACCGTCTGCGCCGTCCTCATCTGTGCCTGCATCAGCGCCGCAGCGACCTACCACAAGGCTTCAACAAGGTATACGAAAACCCAGAGTCTATACTGATGGAACTATTCGCTATGGTCAATTAGCGTCTACCACAGAAGGTCCTCTTAGCTTACAGCATGCTTTAAATGATGAAAATTGGAAACATGCTATGGATGTTGAATATGATGCTTTGCTTAAGAATAACACCTGGCACCTAGTTCCACCTCAGAAAGGGAAGAATATTATAGACTGTAAATGGGTTTATAAAATTAAGAGAAGATCAGATGGCACAATAGAAAGGTATAAGGCACGATTAGTGGCTAAAGGGTTCAAGCAAAGATATGGGATTGATTATGAAGATACTTTTAGTCCAGTAGTCAAAGCTGTTACAATTCGCCTTATTCTTTCTCTTGCTGTGACAAATAATTGGTGTCTGAGGCAATTAGATGTTCAGAATGCATTCTTGCATGGGTTCCTTGAAGAAGAAGTGTATATGAGACAACCTCCTGGGTATGTTGATAAAGGCAAACCAAACTTCATTTGTAAGCTAGACAAGGCACTTTATGGGTTGAAGCAAGCTCCCAGGGCCTGGCATATGCGGCTGTGTAAGAAATTACAAAGCCTTGGTTTCACTCCTTCCAAGGGTGACACCTCTCTGTTCTTCTATCGGAAAGGGAAGCATATGATCTTTATGTTGGTTTATGTTGATGATATTATTGTAGCCAGCTCTTCGCAGGAAGCTGTTGAAGCCTTACTTCGTGATTTGGAGAAGGAGTTTGCCATCAAGGATCTTGGAGAGTTACACTATTTTCTGGGTATCCAGGTGAGCCGAAAGAAGGGCGAGTTATTGCTCACACAGGAAAGGTATGCTTCTGAAATATTAAAGAGAGTGAATATGCAGCTTTGTAAGTCAGTTAAGACACCATTACAAGTCACAGACAAGCTCTCAATAGACAGTGGAACAAGGTTGGGAGTTGAGGATTCTACCAGATATAGGAGTGTTGTAGGGGCACTCCAATATCTCACTTTGACACGTCCTGATTTGTCTTTTGCGGTCAACAAAGTATGTCAGTTCCTTCACTCCCCAACAACAGTTCACTGGGAAGCAGTGAAACGCATCTTGAGATATGTACAAGGTACAAAAAGTTTTGGCCTTCGGATAAGAAAGTCTAATTCTATTCTTGTGAGTGCCTTTTCAGATGCAGATTGGGCAGGGTGCCCGGATGACAGGCGATCAACTGGTGGGTTTGCTGTCTACCTTGGTTGTAATCTCATATCTTGGTGTGCCAGAAAACAGGCAACTGTCTCAAGGTCCAGCAGATGAAGCAGAGTATAAGTCTTTGGCCAATGCGACGGCAGAGGTAATGTGGATACAAAAGTTACTTGATGAATTAGGTATACCACATCCTCATGCGGCATGCTTGTGGTGTGATAATATTGGTGCAAAATATTTATCAGCCAATCCAGTCTTCCATGCTCGGACGAAGCACATTGAGATTGATTATCATTTTGTGAGAGAACAGGTAGCAGCAAAGCGCCTTGACATCAGGTTCATTGGTACAGCCGATCAGATTGCAGATGGGTTTACAAAGGCACTCCCCGAAAGACAGATGGTGTCATTCAGAAACAATCTCAACTTAACAGATACGTTGTGATTGATGGGGGGTGTTAAAGTATTCGGTTGCTACATATATCTGGTGTCGTGTATATCAGTGCCTCTCCTATATTGTTACGGCTCCATAGGTCTCCAGGTTGTTGTAATCTATTGTTGTATGTTAGTTAGGATAGATATCTTTCAACTTGTTGTACAAGATCAGTCTTTATATACGCCACGCCTGGGGCTTTTCCAGGCCATATATAACACGGAGCCGTGACCCGAGAGGGCATCACGTTATCGCCAACTTTACACCCCATGCTACCGAGGTGCAAGGACAGGACTCTGCTTTCAGACGGCTTCCAGCATTCAACGCCGGTGAACCGGCATATGTATCCTTCGGTGCCGTTGTTGGAGAATTCCCACGAGGAGAGTGCGGCGTTAGGATCGACCAGTGATTCTTTCAGGCTCTGCAAACACAGGACGTCACTGGCGGTGCCAGAACACGAGGATAAGCTGCTTAGGAGCAGTATCCAGACGATCATGAGGTTCATCATCATGTAATCGCGCGTAGGCAACAGCTTAGAACGAGCCGTCGATTGCTTCAAGTTCAGGCCAGCAGCTGCTCATGAAGACTATGATCATGTCAATTCTCCGTCGAGCTACCAGTTGAATGACGATAATACAGAAATATATTACAATAACATAGTACAGCTTTGTCAAAACAAAAGCAGCATGTACTCAAAGATACAGCAATAACTTTAGAACACCGTGAGGCACACACAGACTCACTTATGGAGATCTCGCCGTGTTGCTTCCAGAGAAACCTGCAATGGTGGGTTCAGGCCTTGAGGGTAAATATTCAGAGTGTTGCATTTACAAGCATGTAGCTAGTGATCTCAGCCTCCTATTCTCTATCCACTACCTCTTCGTAGCGTTTGCAAGGTGAGAATGGGTCAGAAAAATCAGTATCATCTTCATTTATTGCAATTGGAGAAAGAAGCTGACAAGGACAGAAGTAAAACTTTTTTTTTTTTTTGAAACTCTAATTACTAATTTCTTCTACTAGTACTTCCGTAGATCGCACGGCGAGACTCAGAACATATACATACTGCCTTGGTCGAATAAATCAACTATTAGAGTTGTCTTAAGTAAGAAATTTTTAAAATTGGACCGAATTTATAGAAAGAAACAAACCAATATTAATCACGATGTCAAATAAAGACATTATAAAATAATATTCCATAGTGTATCTAATGTTATTAATTTACTACTTGTTTAGATGCACATAAAATTTCAAGTTTTTTCACTCTCTCTCCATCACATCAATTTTTACCCGCATGCATGGAGCATTAAATGTAAGTAAAAATAACTAATTGCACAGTTTAGTTGTAAAATACGAGATGAATCTTTTAAGCCTAGTTAGTCCATGATTAGACAATATTTGCCAAATACAAATGAAAGTACTACAGTAGCAGAGTTGAAAAAATTTCAGCATCTAAACAAGGCTTTATATCTTAAATATCAGTATATTTTTTTAATCTAAATCTGGACAAAATAGTGCTTGAATAGTTTGATGCAGAATAGTGCTTGAACTTGAGAACTTGTAAATGATTAAGTTCACAGGTGGATAACATATGGTACTGTATATATTGTTCGCAAGAAATATAGAAGGAAGCAGTAAAATAAAATTGTCATCGGAATTAACTTTTTCTGGCGATATATTTTCCTCTCCAGTCATAAATGTTGGAATTATTTTAACCTTGTCTTAACTTATTCTCTCATGCAGAAACAGCCGAAACCAACTGCCGGTCCCTCTCCGAGGGCATTTTTTTAGATAACAGAATAAACATTTCAGTCTTCACATTCATAAATGAATGCTTAGAGCTTGAACATACAAAGGAGTTTAGTCCAAATTTCCGCTAGGCGGACAGTCAAATAACACGATCTGCTGCCTAACAATAA
The DNA here is from genome assembly GCA_015844335.1 of Chrysopogon serrulatus. Lineage (NCBI taxonomy): Eukaryota > Viridiplantae > Streptophyta > Magnoliopsida > Poales > Poaceae > Chrysopogon > Chrysopogon serrulatus. The sequence goes on from JADLZL010007963.1 coordinate 149,100, forward strand.
TAGGCCACAAAAGAGACCTGCTGCCTAACAATAACAGGCAACAAAAGGGAGTCTACTGATGTTACAACCACAATTTTAAACTCCCAGCATCAAAGACAGTGGACAGAAGGAAACTATGTTCCTATCCTCTTCAAGTTCTTCCAAACTATGGACCCAAAAAGTTGCAGCGCCACACATTCTAGACGTCTGCATCCATCTTTTAGCATTCTTCCTTCTTCCTCTTTAGACAACAGTGACCATTGCCTAATCCGATAAGTGCTCCTGAAAATCACCTGCAAGTAAGAGTTAGCAAAAATCTTTTGGAACACCTCATCATTTCTATTCAACCACAATACCCAACATATCGCCTCTAACCCCACCATTATTTGGTTTCTTTGCCCTGGAGCAATCGAAAAAGAGGTGTTGGATATTTTCTTCTAAACCACAGAGATTACATTTAGCATCTCCTTTCCATCTTCTTTTCAAAAGATTATCTCTGGTTAGAATTACCCCTCTTTTTAAGTACCACAGAAAAATTTTAATTTTCAGAGGAAAGTTTGCTTTCCAGAATACTTCCTTCCCTGAATTTTTCTCCTTTTTATAATTTCTCTATACAGTGATTGTACTGAGAAGACTCTATTTGTTTTTATTTGCCAGATGAAGTTATCTTTTTTATTGTTTAAATTTAACGAGACTAGCTCAAGCCACTCTTTCAGCCTTTCACTCACTATTCCCCACCTAAACGAAATATTCAGCGGAGTCAAGTTAAACACAGTGGCTACGCCACCCCTTTTTTCCTTAGACTATCTGCACCGCTTTACGGTAAAGGATCATGGAGGATCCTTTTGCCGGATGAAGTCTTGCAGCGGCATACTCCATCTGCCAGCTCCATCTGCCAGCGTGTACTCCCTCCGTCCCGAAATAACTGTTGCTTTCGCTTCTCGAGAAACAATTGCCGGCAATTTTTATAAATAATAAATATCATCAATTAGTATCATAATTAGTATCATCGAAAAGATCTTTAGGTCTAGTTTTTTAACAAATTTATTCGGAGACATAAATATTGCACGTATTTTCTATAAATCGAGTCAAACTTATGGCACGAAAACCGAAAACGATAAATAATTTGGGACGGAGCAGTACCGAATTGGCAGTCTTCGTCCACCAAATTTTGCAGGAGCATGGGCCTCCGCTAAAAACTGACAGCTCTCAATGCTACAGAGAAAGCATGGGACGGAGGGATCGAGGGAGGTGATGGGTGAGAAGAAAAAAACCTGGCACATGGGTCCATTTTTATATAGAGTAAGATATAAAAGATAGATGAGTGCGAGAAAAATTGGTATAGAGGAGAGAATCTTGATGACCAGAATAACATATTCCTTTTAAAGGATGAATTTAGAGTATAACAAGTGCGGCTACTATCCTATACAGGTCTGGAAACTTCCGCATCAATGGTTGTCGGTCAATCCACACATTTTCCCAAAATCTCGTCTGGCGACCAACGGCCTATGGAACGTATAGAACCCGCGTCAAGTCAAGATCGTCACCACCGCTCTCCGGCCTGCAGTCCCTGCATTGGTCAGAGTTCACGTGAAGATAAAAAAAGATCAACTAATCTTGTCTAAAATTCTAAACGCTTTTATGTCTCTATAAATAAAATGCACCATAAAAATGCATTTTATGACTAATCTAATAATACAGTATTTACTTAGTATTTTAGTGTTTTTCTATAATTTTACTTTTTTTAGGATGGAGGAAGTAAATTTCAGTAAGATCAGGGTACAAGGGTCAGTCATTTTGTTTGTCGTGGTAGCACAGCAGCTGAGCAGCCGTCAGCAGGTGCAGGCCGGGCGCGCACAGGCACAGCCACAGGTGGTGCACCGCAATATGCTGCTGGGCAGCGCCGTTGAGCCATGCGCGAGCTATATGTTTTTTTTAATCTTTTTAGATTTATAGAACAAAGAAAAGGGAGTTTTTAGAAGGTGTTTATTTTGGCTTCCAAGAATTTCTAGGAGCATCTAAATGATAACTTCCAGGAATCTTTTTTTTCCAAACACTTAGAGATGAACTGTGATAGAGTTGTTCAAGAAGGCGTTTTGCAAGGCTTAGAAATTACAACCAGTTTGTTCGGAAATTTGCGAGTGCTGAAATGCGCATTACAAATAGAACCCATCATTTGCTAAGTTGCTGTATTTAGTGAAAACAAAGTGCCTTCAAAAGTTTAAGGAACTAGCATTACAATTGAAGTGCTTATTTGGCCTCCGGAGGTTGATGTCAGACAAAAGTTCAGAGCAAACGAATCATATGCGGACGACGTAGGGATGGAGCCTCTGGCAGAAGACGAACAAGTGAGGGAAGTAGAAGGCCACCACGAATCCTACCACGAAACCAGCAGCCGCGCCAATACTGGACTCTTTGTTGATCCACCATTTGCTTCTAAGACGGCCACATTTGGTCAACAACGGTGGACCACAAAGCCCTTGGTTACCAGCAAAGTTCGATGCCAGAAATTTCGATAAATCCGGTGGAATAAGCCCAGACAAATGGTTGTCCGCAACATTGAATGATTCTAACCGAGGAAGTGGCCCGAGTTCCCCTGGGACTTGACCGTTGAGGTTGTTGCGCTGAAGATTAATAGTGTTCAGGTATGCAAGATGTGAGATGCCGACTGGGATTTCACCAGAAAAGCTATTATATGAGAGGTCCAAAGACATCAGGCTGGGCAGCTGCCATGCAATGTCTGAAGGGATAGGTCCTGAAAAATTGTTAGCTGACAGGTTCAGCCTAGTCATGCTTGTGCAATTATGAAGACCTTGAGGAAATTGGCCTTCAAGACCCAAGTTATTGAGACGCAAAATGAGAACCCTATTCTCATCAGGGTTCCAGCATTCCACGCCCGTAAATTTGCATATAAAACCAGCGGTTCGGTTTTCAAAAATCCATGAGGATTTCAGTATGCCGTTGGGATCAATCACTGACTGCTGTACAGACTTTAGGCATTGGACATCAAGATCAGAACCAAAGCATGACCATGAGCCGCTCAACAGTAGCAACCAAAGGACGAACTTGGCATTAGAGAGGCTACCAAAATTAGAGATATCCTCCATTCCTTTTGCATAGCTTCAGGTCAAACTCCCAATCTTGCTAAATCAAGCATCCTCTTTAGTAAGAATGTTGACCCTACAGATATAAGAGATGTCAAAAGCATTTTTCCTGTAGCAGATCTTACTCCAAATTCCATATACCTAGGCCATCCTCTTATTTTCAATCACTCTGCTAGGAATAAAGCTTACAACTTCATTTTGACAAAATTCAAAGCCAAGCTAACTACTATCAAAGCTAATAAACTTAATCATGCTGGAAGACTAACCTATATAAACTCTGTCCTTGCCTCCATCCCCATTTACTATATGACTACCATTCTTTTTTCAAAAACTTTTATCTCAAAGATCACTTCTATCCTTAGGAAATTTTGGTGGGCTGGTATTCAAGAAGAAAACCTTACCTCTCCTTTCAATTTTAGATCCTGGGATGACATCTGTAAGCCCAAAACAGAAGGTGGTCTAGGTATTAGAGATACTTTCAAAATAAACCAGAGCCTCATTTTGAACACAGCCTGGAAGCTGGCCACAGAGCAGAACTCTTTTCTTACTTCTGTCATTAAATCCAAATACTATCCCAATAAAAGCTTCTGGACCACCTCAAATTCAAATATTAAGTCAGCTTTCTGGGCTTCTATTTTACAAGTCAAGCACCACCTCCATAATCTCTGTACTGTTCAGATCCACAATGGTGATTCTAGTATCTAGTCTTCGCCTTGGTGTTCGGTCTGGGAGCATATTCATGACCATATCACTCTGCCGCCAGCTGTTAATCCCCTACCTAACCATATCAAAGATCTCTGGCACCCTAACACCAAGAGCTGGAACACAGACTTAATTTCTAAAATTTTTGACAATACTGCCACTGAGATTATTCTGAGCACCCCTGTTGTTCCTTCTGACTCCAAAGATATTATCAGGTGGTGCCCCTCAGCCAAAGGTACCTGCTCCTCCAAAGAAGCCTATAAGTATCTGTACTCTTTGAACCATTCTCCCATTTGCTCCCAGGGCACAAGAGGTATTAGTGATCACTCTATAGACATTCTTAAAAAGATCTGGAAAAGTAAAATTATCTCTCCTTGCTTAAAAACTTTCTCATGGAGGCTCATCAGAAGAGCTTTAGCTACCGGCCAAAGAGCTGGCAATATCTCAGATAAGATCTGCAAACAATGTGATACATGTGGTATGCTGGAGAATGATTCACATATTTTCTTTCATTGTACTTTTGCAAGAGCAGTTTGGTTTTCTGCTTCTCCAGCACTTATAACTGAAGCCCTCCCACAAGAATAGGATGGAGTCCAAGAAATTTTGTCTTGCATCATAAATCAGAATATGGAGGATAAAATGATTCAAAAATAATCACCACTTTATGGTATTTATGGAAAGCGAGAAATGATTGTCGCTTTCAGAAACGACATTGGTCTGTGTTGCAGGTTCATAATGCAGTGGAGGCTGACATCAAAGTAAGCAACCAAATGGAAACAAGTAATCATGTTTCCAATATCTGTTACACTAGGCAAAATGTCACAGAAGGAGAACAAATTAATGGCGACACCTCAATCTTTCAGCCTGATAGGAACAATATAAAAAAAGTTTGCTTGCAGGTTCAATCATGACAAATCTTGCAGGTACATATATGATGACTGGATATCAAAATGAATCCAGTTCCTATTCCTCCTCACCTGAAAGGAGGTCCGCTGAAAATGCTGAAAAATATAACATGCCTAGTGCATGTAATGTTGCAGAAGTCTCAGCAATGGGACAAACTGCAGTTTCTTCTTCTTGTGCAGGAACAGGCAATTCGATGGACTACCAGCAATATACTTCCAACTTACTTTCAATCTCTCAAACTGAGAGAAATGCTCTCAATGCAGGTTATCAAACCATGCCTCGAGCATGTGGGAATATAGCTCTCTCAGATCTAAGAATGCCTACCATGCCTAGGCACTCCTTTTTGCAGGTTTCAAATTCAGGAACTTTTGCAGGAATACAATGCTACACGGATGCGGCTACTCTGCCAGATAACCAAAAGCAGCATAATAGAACTGCTGGCTTGGGAATTTTCATAACCAACAATGAAACTGTTAAAGTGATGGTGCAAGCAAAAATATCATCTGTCTCCTCAGTTTTAGTGGCTGAGGCAGCTGCTTTATCTTTAGCAGCAACAATTATTCATGTTTTGCAGGTCCATGACAGTGATTTCTTGACGGATAACCAGCTCCTGGTTCAATTCCTCAACGGCAAGGATCACTCGTCACCTCCACAGTGGAGCATAAAACCATTTACCCAAAATTTCTTAAACATGACGAAAGAGAAGAATACCAGAGTCAGAAAGGTTGCAAGAGAATTCAACTCAGCTGCTCATCTGCTAGCTGGAAAAGCCTTGAAGCTTGATGTGAACAATCAGTTCACTGTTAACTTTTCTTGTACTAATTGTAACCATGATAGCAACTGTCCCATTTTGAGGGCATTGCAAGTTGTACAATGGGAACCCTTTACCCTGATTGCAGCTAACTGCTGCTGACATTAATAAATTTGTTTTTAATCAAAAAAAAAAAAGCATGACCATGAGCCGCTCAACAGTAGCAACCAAAGGACGAACTTGGCATTATCACCATCCTAGACATGGATTCTTGGCCACCTTTTCAATTCCCACACCTGAGCTGCTCGAACATGTGAAGAATACTCAAATATACACCTCTTGCAAAGAACAAAGAAGAAGCATTCTTACTACGGACTACGGAGGCCTTGGAGTCCAAACATATTTTTGTTTTACTTTTCTAAATGACACTACCTGACCGAGTGGATGTTCAACTATTAACTTAACTGTTTCTTGCTAGTGTATGGAAGATGAGGATAACAAGAAACTCACCGGTTCCTCCTCGCGAAGCCGAAGCCACCACTGACAGTCGGCCACCACTGACAGTCGCAAGTCGCAACAGATTGGTGGACAAGATGAGGTGTAACAAGGAACTCACCGCTTCCTCCACGCGAAGCAGAAGCTTAAAACGACCGGGGCCTGGGGGCAGGGGTCCCTTTAGGTCTTCAGTGTTGACTCGAAGCCGCAGGAAGACCGAAGAGGCGAAGACGGACCAGAGTAATAAGCAGTCTGAAACTGACACCACGAGAGGGTAAAAAAAAAAGCAGGCGGTTCAGCTTGTTTTTGTACTATGCTGATGCATCACATCTCAGAGGGCTTGTTTCATCCTCTCCTCTAAACTTAGAAACTCTAAATTTCAGCTGAAGCTCCAAACATGTGGTCTAAAATTAGCTCTAAATTTTAGTCCACATCATATTAAAGATTTAGACCTCAAAAGTGAGCTAAACTGCTCTATTTTAGAGCTCTCAAGTTTAGAGGAGGGATCCAAATAGACCCAAATTTATTAGGACAATGACTAAGCAGTTAAGAGCATTTGCAAAAAAATCAGTCGGTAAATAATGAGTTTGCAAGTGGCTAAGAAAACTAGGAATATATCTGTTAATTTTCTCCAACAATTTCCAAAATGTTGTTCCTAAAATACAGAAGTCAATTTTGTATCAGGAATCCTAGACTATTTTCAAATCGTCCTAACCGTTTTTATATTTTTTTCTCTCTTTACATTCCATTGGGAATCATATCCTATCCTTTATTCTTTTCTACCTTCTTTGACCTCTAGATTGTCCGATTGATACGCGCACATATATTTCCACACAATCGTGCCTATTTTACCAAGTGAGGGAAGATTAGGAGCTAAGATTGAGAGTTGTTGGAGAGCAGTTTTTTTTAATCCTTTCAAAAATCAAGATTAAGAGTGGATTTTGAAAGATGTTGATGATGCCCTAAGCGTAGGCAGAAGCATTGTTAATTGTTAAGACGGGCAGGTAATTTCTTTTAAAAGCTATAAATTGGCTGGAACATCATTTATATTAAACTAGCAAGATAGCTCACTCCACGTGAAGCATAACCCCACCATCCACAACAGATTATAGATGAATGGGTGGAGGCATATACGGTCTTTGTTTGGATGCACTCGTATCCATCCTAATCTACTCGCATCTAAACAAGGCCTAAACGAGCCGGTTGGCAGGTGGTTTCTACTTTGTACAGCCGATTCTGACTTAGACACTTTACGAGTAGTTGAGAGCGTCTACCTTTAGATGAGGCAGGCATTGCCTCCAAGTGGTGTCAATCGTTTGTAGTCAATATAAACTAACCAATTTCAAAACTCAATAGCGCATCTTGTAATGGATGCCAGCATGCATTCTTGCCGGCCCCAATCCAATATGTGACAGGTAGTGGACAGGCGGGGTGTCCCTCCCTCCCTCGCTGAAAGACAGAGGTCAAGTAAAGCAGTCAAACAAGTCAATGAGGCCATGTTCGACCATGAAAAAAGTACTGATTCACTGCTGCTTCATCTCTACTATAAGGGAATTGTTAAATTATACTCAGTCCACCCAAGAATATGTCCCCCGCTAAGAGCATCTAACCATTGCGCACCTCAAAAAATACACACAGGAATCCAACATCATTAAAATTTAAGACACTTAATCAATCCTCACTTGCTATTTAAGCGGATTAAAATTTAAGCCCCTTAATCAATCCTCACTTGCTATTCAAGCGGAGAAACAATCACGAAGGGAAAAAAAATACCCTCCTCACGTAACTAGATCGGAAAAAAAAAAAAAATGGAAAAACAGGAAAGCTCGCCCCCTCACGTCCGCATTCACGGGAAAAAATTGCGGAAAAAAATATCGCCTTCTCCTCTGTGGCTACCTCGCCGCCGCACGCCGTCGTCGCCGCCGGTCACTGCTGCCTGCCCCGCAACCATCACCAGTCCGCCGTCAACGCCACCATCACCGCCCCATCGCCGCCTCCTGTCTTCGTGAAGCCACGGACGTGCATCGCCGGCCGCTCCTGTAGAAGAAGCATCGCTTGTGACCCGTCGACCAGCAGTACCCACACGTGCAGATCGCGGTCGCTGCTACTGGGTCCCTAGGCTTGACGCACGGGCTGCCGAGGGGGTGGGCGCTGCCGCAGCCTCGATGCACTGGGGCCTTGACGTGGGGGTGGGCGGCGCCGCTGTGGCCTTAATGCGCCGGCTGCCGAGGGGGTAGGTGCCACCACAACCTTGACGCGTGCCCCTGGAACCTCCGCACTGCCGTTGGCATCGAGATCGGACGCCGCGCGGGTGTAGGGCAACCACCGCAGCCGCTCACTTCGCCGCCGACACCGGCAGCTCCGCACAGGAAGAGAGCCTTATCCGGCGCGCTCACCAGGGACGAGATCGCCGAGGGCTTTGCCGCCGCGCCTCCATTCTTCCAGGCGAGCACGCATGGCCCGACCGATCCTCGCGGCCCCATCTTCTTTCAATCCAGTCTCCTCTCTGCTTCCTGGGTGTTTTGTGTTATTGCAGGATTTGGCGCCGACAGATGTGCCAAAGTTCAAGGCGGATGAGATCCTGGTCATCGTCTTCGACTGGGACCTGCCCCTCGGCGAGGGCGTGCTCACCATGGACATCAACGGGACGCTCAATGATCAGATAAGGGGATACGCTTCCCAGTTACTGTTCATGATTTGGTAGTTCCTGGCTTCCAGCAACCACGAATACTTAATTCACTCACTCATAATAATTGTCTATGATTTTGAAATTGTAGAGAAATTAAGTTGTATAAAATCTTTCAGAAGTACAAAAACACATTCAGAACTGTGGTCTCTCTCTCTTGCCGTTTAGTAAAATATTTGATCCTTATGTTTGAGAGAAAATAGAGAAAATTCATAGCTATCAAATTTATCATGATTCACGATCCTAAGGAATTAACTAAATTTGAAGTCATTTGACAGGATCCACTGTATTTTTTAGTACTAGCTTACGTATGTTGGACGGCAACAGAATTTATCCATTCAGTGCTGGGCGTTGGCAAGTAGCTACGTAATGGTGTGAAGTTAAGCGGCGGTGGACATCCATTAGCAGCTGAAGCAGAGAGTCAAGTTGCTTGCTACTGTTGTTCACTGAACCAAAGCTCAGTTACAAATCTTGCTCTGTTCACCCAATTACATGTATAAGCAGTCTAATCAGCATTAAGCAATATTGCTTAATCATGCTTTACTTATTTGGTTTAAACATTTTGGTGAATCATGCTTTAGTTTGCAAAATTAAATCTCCTGAATATTGATGAAGCTCATCGGTGCAGCAGTACAGGTTGTTGGAACAAATCTCAGGATTTGGGGCAGATTTTCTATTTCATTAGCCAAGCCAAAATGGCAGTTTTGGGGGGATACATATAGGCATCTTCTTGAGAGCCAAGTAAAGGGTAAAACAGGAAACTTAGGTGCTAAGCAAGGTAAAGATAAGGGTGGGGACACAGCCACCAATTACACTAGATAAGCACTAGACTTAGTCTATCAATCTCCCCCTAAGGCTTGTGCGTTGCCTCCGGGTGGATTCGAGCCATCCCAATCTGGCACGAAGCTCCTGGAACTTGACTCGCCCGAGGGACTTGGTGAGGAAGTCAGCGAGCTGATCCGAGGTGTTGATGTACCCAGCCTTGACGCTTCCCTCCTCCAAGCAGCTCCCGATGAAGTGGTACCTCACTCGAATGTGCTTGCTACGCTCGTGGAAGACGGGGTTCTTCGCCAATGCCAAGCAGACTTGTTTGTCCACCTCACCGCACCGCTTCAGCTTCCCTCCCAAGGAGATCACCCAACAAACGGGCCAGCCAAAGCGCTTTGTGTGGAAGCGGTAGTGGCGGCGATGTACTCCGCCTCGCAGACTTGACAAAGCCACCACTGCCTGCTTGATGGACTGCCAGCTCACAAGACACTTGCCGAGGAAGAATAGCGCCCCTTCGTGCTCTTGCTCGTGTCGATGTCGCCGGGCGTGGTCGCTGTCGCTGTACCCAATGAAGTGCGCCGCTCCGGGGCACCTCGGGTAGCGCAGGCCGTAGTCGGAGGTCCCCGAGGCGTAGCGGAGGATCCTCTTCACGGCCTCTTTGGTGCTCCGTCGTCGGTCGCTGCATGAACCGACCGGCGTAGCCCACGGGCGAACGCCAAGTCCGGGGCGTGTGGGCCGAGGTAGCGAAGACTCCCCACAATGCGCGATGCTGCGTCGCGTCCACCTCCTTTGCCGTGCTCTCCCGGCTCAGCTTCAGCTTCTCCTCCATGGGGGTGTGAGCTGGGTTGCAACCGGTGAGGCCACCCAACTCGACGATCCGCTTGGCGTAGGCAGTCTGGCGAAGTGAGATGCCGGAGCTGTCCTGGTGGACCTCGATTCCCAAGTAGAAGGAGAGAAGGCCGAGGTCGCTCATCTGGAAGACGGACTTCATCTCCGCCTTGAATGCCTCAATCTCCTCCTCCTTGGTGCCGGTGATCACCAAGTCGTCGACGTACACGCCCACCAGCAGGGCATTGCCTCCCTTGCCCCGCCGGTAGACGGCGGCCTCGTGAGGACTCTGCTGGAACCCCATTTGCTTGAGGGTGGAGTCCAGCTTGGCGTTCCATGCTCGCGGTGCCTGCCGCAAGCCGTAGAGGGCCTTGCGCAGGCGGAGGACCTTGCCCTCCTTGCCGGGGATGACGAATCCCGGCGGCTGGCGAACGTAGACTTCTTCCTTTAGATCACCGTTGAGGAAAGCCGACTTGACGTCCATGTGGTGGACGCGCCAACCCTCCTGGGCAGCTAGCGTGAGGAGGAGCCGGACGGACTCCATCCGTGCAACGGGCGCGAAGGCATCGTCGAAGTCGACTCCCTCCTGCTGTACGAAGCCACGAGCCACCAGCCTCGCCTTGTGCTTGATCACCGCCCGGCCTCGTCTTTCTTCGGCTTGTACACCCACTTAAGGGTGATAAGCGCGGTGGCGGTCGGAAGATCGGCAAGCTCCCACGTGCGGTTCGCTCGGCGAGTCCATCTCCTCCTTCATCGCGGCCCGCCAAGCCGCATCTCCCTCCGCCTCGGCGAAAAAGCGGGGCTCGTCGTCGTCGGCGGGAGTAGCTCCGCCTCGAAGTCGTCTTGAGCAAGCTTCGGGGACGGGCTGCTCGCCGAGGATGTCGTCCATGGTGCGGTAGCGGAGGGGCTCGTCGTCGTAGTAAAGCGTCGATGCGGTCCTCGTCGTGGGACAGTAGTGAGTGGCGAACTCCACGATGCGCTGCTCGTCGTGGACCGGCGGCTGGAGTCGATCTGGGGAAGTGTGCACCGGTGGAGAGCGCTGATTGTAGCGAGGGCAGCCGGTTCGGTGTAGGGGTGCGCTGCCGGCAGTGCCTCCCGGTATAGGAGGCGTGGCGTAGCGATGGGCGCGGGCGTGGCAGCGAGCTCGGTGTAGGAGCGCGAGGGCGTGGCTGGCGGCGGTGGACTCGCCGGAGTCGATGGCGGCGTGGTGTAGAGGTAGACGAGCTCGGTGAAGACGAGCTGCTAGCTCCCCCAGCTCCTCGAAGTGGACGTAGTCGACGACGAAGTCGCTAAGTGTCGAAGCCGATCCGTCGTCGACCATCTTGCCCCATGTCCAGCCTCGCCCTTCGTCGAACACCACGTCACGTGCGATGCGCACGCGCTGTGTCTCGGGGTCGAGGATGCGGTAGCCCTTCACCTTTGTCGGGTAGCGGATGAAGACCCAGGGAGTGCTCCGGTCGTCGAGCTTGCCAACGTGGCCAAGCTCCTTGATTTAACGCAAGACGGCCGAAAGACGAGTAGTTGACCGCCGGCTTGCGTCCGTGCCATGCCTCAAAAGGCGTCTTGCCGTCGAGTGCCTTGGTGGGCGGCGGTTGAGGAGGTGGACGGCGGTCATCACCGCCTCTCCCCGTAGATCGCCCGGCATCCCTCTCTGCTTGAGGAGGGGCGGGCGTGGCCACCACCGTGCAGTTCCGCCTTTCGACGACCCCGTTCTCGCGGGGGGTGTGCGGGCGGAGAAGTGGCGCTGGATCCCTTCGTCGGCTTGATGCGCCGCGAACTCGGCCGGCCCGTGAACTCGCCTCCGTTGGCCGGTGCGGAGCACTCGAAGCTGCGGCCGCACTCCTTCTCCATAGCACTTGGTGGCGCTTGATGGCGTCAGGTGCGGCCGCCTTCTTTGTCGAGGGAGGACGACCCACATGTAGCGGGAGACGTCGTCCAGCGAGTAGCGAGGAAGTAGCGCCGGCCTCTCGAGGTGTGGCCGGGTCACGGACCCTTGAGGTGCCGTGCACGAGCTCAGCTTCTCCGTGGCGCGAAGCTGGCTTTGACGAGGGAAGGGAGCCGCCTCGACTTGAGGGGGCCGCAGGTGTCGGGAAGCGCTCCACGTGGTCGGCGTGGCGGCATGCCCCGGACCATCTCCTTGCTCCCGAGCCGCCTCGGGGCCTCAAAGTTGAGGTGCCCAAAGCGCTCGTGCCACCTCCCAGGCGTCGTCGTCGCGAGCTGCAAGGCGAGAGGCTGCGCCACCGTGCGTGAAGGGCGTAGAGGCGGTTGCTCCCCCCTGTTTACCTTGGCGAGAAGCCGGTGGCTGCGGTCCCGGACCCGCAACACAGGTGCTTTCGATCTCCCGCAGCGACCCGTTCTCGTCCGGTGACCCAGCCGATGATGGAGTTCCCTGGCGGGGATGTAGTAGACGCCCGGTGAGAAGCCGGTGCTCGCCCGTCTTTGGCGGTGAAGATGACGGAGCCGGCACCCTTGATCTCACGGTGGAGGAGTCCCCCGAACTTGACGGTGCCTCGCCTCGCCGGAGTCCAAGTCGGAGAAGTACTCCCGCCCCTGGCCATGTGGTGGGTGGCGCGGTGTCGAGGTACCAGCCGTCAATCTTCTCGCCGCTCGTCACGGAGCCGAGGAAGGCGTGGGCGCGGCTCGTCGAAGTGGAGGAGTGAGCGCGGCGGACGTGCAGGGAGAGGAGTGCGGCTCAATGCTCCCATGGACAAGGAACAGCCGGCTGCGTCACTCTCCCGCCCGCACAACGTGTGCTCGAAGGCCGTCGGGGCGCCAAGCGATCGGCGCCTCCTGGCCCGGGGGCGGTCTTCCCCACTTCTTGCGGATGTCGCCCCGAGCCGCTTGCCGGGCGGGCGGGGGAGCGCCACCACGCGCTTTGAGGAGCCTTGCGCTCCTTGCGCTTGGTCGACGCTATGTCGCCTATAGGCAGCTAAGTCTCCGCCTTCTTCATTGCTCCTTTTGGCGCCGCACGCCACTGCTCCTCGGTGAAGAGAAGCTTGCCGCCGATGGAGACCGGCTCCGGCGAGGCAGAAGCTGCTCGAGCCCGTCGGCGGCCTTGAGGCGACCCGTCACCCCCCGACCGTCAGCTCGTGCCGAGGTCCGGGAGGGTGATGATCGACGAGGCGAAGCTGCTTGTACTTCCTCGGGACGACACCGAGGAGCTTCTCGACGGCTCTCTCCTCGGTGATGTCGGTCACCGTACCTCTCCAGCTGCTGCTGCCGTAGAATGGTGAGGCGGACGGAGAAGTCGTCGATGTCCTCGCCTGGCTTGAATGCCGGGTTCGCCCGATCTGGCGAAGCTTCGCCAGCGTGGCCTGCGGCGCGGTCGCTGCCGATGCGTCTTGGTGGCGATGGCGTCCCATGCGTCCTCGCCCGTCGCCTTGTCCGCGAGGGTGGCTCCCACCTCCATCGGGACAGCAGCAAGGAGGGCCTCCAGTGCGCGCCGATCCTCGTAGAAATCGGCGTCGCCATACCGGACCGCCTCCCACAAGTCTCGCGCCTGGAGCTTGACCTTCATCAACATCGACCACTCGGGAGTAGTTGGTCTTGGTGAGCATGGGCCACCCGCCGCCGGAGTCCTTGACGATGGTGCGGACGCGTCGCTCCGGCGGGGGGGCGCGCCGCCTGTGAGGGCTCTGTGCGCCCAGCATCCCGCCCGCTCTGCACGTCATCGTCGTAGCGTGTCCGGGTCGCGTCGTGGGCCGCGGTCGCGGTCGTTGTCCGCCGCCGCCTCGCACGCCCCGGTCCCGTCCCGGCCGTCGTGGTCGCGGCCGTAGAAGGCTCGCTGCGCCCGCTGCTGCTCGGCCAAGGCTCGCGCTCCCGGCTGCAGATCCCTGCCATCGCATGCGAGAACGTGGATCGGGCGGGCGCCGTGGATTGAGGCCGTAACACTGGCGCTGGAGCCGCGGAGAACGTGATTTCGGCGGCTTGGTCCAGCTGTACCTGGCCAGCGGTGGAGCCCCTGGCCGCCGGCGTCGGGCCGCTGCTGGAAGGGAAGACCTGCAGCAATCCCAGCAGCGTCGCGCCGCGTGGGGAAGACGTCCGCCCACGCTGGCACGGGCTCGCCTGCCTGGGTGCGCACTGCGCTGGAGGCCGCCCTTGGCTGGGGCGCGGCGGGTCCGCGCCCCATCCGGGGCCAGATCCGCGCGTCCGCGTCCTCCCCGGCCCGGCAGATCTCCCTGGAGCTCCACCTCCCGGCGTCCTGCCAGCCAGGCGGCTGGACGAGGCCTCTGCCGCAGCGTCGGCGTCCCTGGCGTCGGCGTACCCGGAGGCGCTGGGCTCGGCCGCGCGGGCGCGCGGATCCCCTGCTCTCTTTGCCGCTTCGGCCTGGCTCCTCAAGGCGAGCCTCCATCGCAGCATCCGCCCGGTGACTCCCCTGCGCCTGGCCTGGAGGTGATGGACCGGATGGAGCGATGGGAAGAGGAAGAAGCCGTGTAGGGACGCATGGCTGGCTTGGAGGTAAGAGGGGAGAACCCTAGATGAACTAGGCTCTAGATACCAATTGTTGGAACAAATCTCAGGATTTGGGGCAGATTTTCTATTTCATTAGCCAAGCCAAAATGGCAGTTTTGGGGGGTACATATAGGCATCTTCTTGAGAGCCAAGTAAAGGGTAAAACAGGAAACTTAGGTGCTAAGCAAGGTAAAGATAAGGGTGGGGACACAGCCACCAATTACACTAGATAAGCACTAGACTTAGTCTATCACAGGTTCCATACTCGTTTTCAGATTTGCAGTACAGGTGCTGAGTTGGAGTTGTTCAATGCCATAGTGCTTCCAAATTCATGTGTACATTGTGATTTGTTTATTTTGTGTCACTGTGAATTTTACTTGAACTCTTCTTATAACATTACAGTAGGGCTATGCATCATATATCATATATTAAAATCCATGAATTGGTGGTTGCGGGATGAAGACATGGATGGAGTACATGTTCACCAACGTGATGAAGCCAAAGTGGCATGACAGCGGTGGGTTGAGATCCTGAGCTCGGGTCATCACAATGGAGACTGCGTGGATAGGCATTAGAAGGAGGGCCGTAGTAGCGAGCTTATGCAGGTATGATCTGGATGACTGACAACGAGTCAATGTTCCACAAGCTTATTGCTTGATTCATAAGGACCGCAATCATAAATTTTTGCATTCTCAGAGTTCGTCATCATCGTGTAACAAATTGAATTCTTGTTCAGATCTATCTATTGCTTTGTATAAGACTTAGTTTGAAGGGTATACAAATAAGTAGGAACTACAAACATATCTTTCCATGTTCCAAATATAGTGGAATTGAATATTAGAATTGCAAATTTAACATGTTTTTTAAGATCCTTTTATGGAAGTAAGATAGAAAACATCTCAGATAGGAACTATCTTTACAGAGTTCTCATGATAAGTTGATGTGTCTTCCAGTTTGTAAATCTAAATTACTAATTCAACAATGTATTTTAGTTCCTTGTGCGTAATATTTGGAATATATTTCATTGTCAGTCATTGTCATCATTAACTAATACACCAAGTGCCAGTACTAAGCTGTAGGTAATTCAGAGGATTTAATGCACGCAGCATTTCTTTGATTTGCTTCATGGCGTGAAGAAAAACTGAAAAAGAGTGCTGCTCAAGGCAATTGAGTCCTGGTGGAGTGGCTATCTGACTGTACGTGTTTTGTTTTCCTTTATTTATTATTATTTTTTTGCAATGCATGGTATTGTGGGCCGGATCAGAGTTGTGTATTTAATAGTATAGGTGCTTGACTACAGAAACATACAGTGACTTGGTATGTTGTTTGCTTCATCTATATCATTTTAACCCGACGGTTGTTTCCATACAAATATCTAATAGTATGTGTCAACCTCCTATATTTTTCCAGTGAGTTGATTGCTATCCAAATCGATCACTAAACTTAGCTCATTGGTGTGACTTGGTATGGTTGGTTACACTGGATTCTTCACTTCTTGAGTTATGTCGTTTAGGCTTGGAAACACATTCTCCGTAAATGCACAATGCTTCTGATCATTGCCCATCGCAGCACTTAAACTTGTTGTCAAACAATCCATATTGCCAAGCCATCAATTTTTATGTCCAGCTTATACATATTTTCTTCTTCCCAACTGTGCCATGTAACCAACTTGTGTTAATTGCAATCATAATATCCAAATAAAGTTTGTATTGGATGACTAACGATAACGATACCTTGTTACTTCCTACTTCTGGGTTAGCTGCATATGCTGCTGGGTTAGGTGCAGCAGGAATCTGGATTAAAGAGCAGGTATTTGCAGGCTCACACATACGGAGAACGCAACAGGGAGAAGAGAGCGGATCCTTGGTAACCCATAAAGAACTCGATATATACCCTGCAACAACATTGCAAACACATTTGGCGATTGTCGGTGCTAGAACTGGCGGTCCTAGCACCAACGAGTGAATTTGTGGTGCGTGTTCCCAACTCCGGATGGTGTACAAGATGAACACAAGGATTTATACTGGTTCGGGCAAGAGAAGGCCCTACGTCCAGTGGGGGGAGTTCTTGTATTATCTTGCACTGAAGTGCTCGTAGGTAGGGTGTACAAGCAGTGAGAGAGGGACAGGGTCCCAAGTCTCGTGATGATTGAGGAAAGTGCCAATATCGAGCTTGAGTGTGTGCGAACCTATCATCTAAGGGCCCCTGCCTTCCCCTTTTATAGCCACAAGGGAAGGCGGAACCCTGAGGAGGTGAGGTGGTCATGCTCGTGGGTGGGTCATGGGCTTCCGTCCTCCCTCGGGACGAGGCTTCGGCGTGGGCTGACTGTCCCCGGACCGTGACGAGGGCAAGGCGACGCCGCCTCCTTGCCCCTCGTTGTCCGGAATGACGGACGTCCCTGTTGTTGGAGTTGGTGGAGTGCGTCGGAGAGGGCGCGGAGAGCCCTGTAGCTTTGACCCGCATGGAGGCCAAGGCTCGGGAGGCCTCGGAGCTTGTCGCCCGTCACGGAGAGTGGTTGCAACAGCCGCTGGCCGGTCGCCCCGGCATGATGGTCGCCCATCCCGGGCTCGAGAGCTCACGGGGTGGACTGTTGGTTGATGGAGGGGCGTCCAGTCCACTCCCGCACGGGGTGACGTCGGCTGCCGTGGCCTTGGCGTGGTGGATGGCGCCCGGTGTTCCGCGATGGGACTGACGGAGGGGTTAGGCAGCACAAGGCCCCCACCGTGGCGGGCGTGGCCTCCATCGTGGAAGCTGCGTAAGCATGATTGCGGCGTGGGCCGTGACGGGCGATGCCCATCCCCCGTCCAGAACATGGAGTGCTCGACACGGGCGGTGGTGGATATGCGTCAAATCGGTGGTACGGTGTTTTCGGGCGACGCGCCCCGTCCGAGGCCTGGTTGCTGGGCTCGGGCGGGACGGGAAGCCGGCGACTCGTCCGAGGCCCCGCTGCCGGGGGGCTCGGTCGAGGCGGAGAATCGGCCTCGTCGAGGCCCCCCCGGGGGCTCGGGCGGGACGGGAGTGGAGGCCTATCAGGGAGGCCCCTGCTGGGGGGCTCGGGCGAGGCGGAGATGGGCGCTCGTCCGAACCCTCGGTGGGGTAGGCTCGGACGGGCCGCGGGCCGTGCGCCGCCGCTCAGCACCGTGGCTTAGATAGCGGAAATGGGAGGCCCGGGCTGGGCCGAAGTTTTTGCGTTTGTTGGGCTTTCCTTAAGGGGCCCTTATTTTCGGTCCCCGACAGTAGCCCCCGAGCCTCTGAAGGAGTGGAAGCACTCGTTCGGAGGCCGAGGTCGTGCTTCCTTGGTTGCCATCGATACTCTCCGGGGTGCGCGCGAGAAGCGCCCGGCGGGTGTAGTTCCCGAGGCTTCGGAGGAGTTTTGGGGACTCCTTCGAAGGCTTTGCATTTAGCTTGCACGACGTGGTTTTGAGGCTTGTCCCGAGAGTCGTGCTATCCGGGGGGCGCGCGAGCGCAGCCCGCCGGGTGTAGCCCCCGAGGCCTTGGGCGAGTGAGGGCACTCGTCCGAGGGCTAGTGCGTCTTTTCGTGGACGAGATAGTCCGTCTTTGCCGAGCCCCCGGCCCGTCGGCTCGTCGAGGGGGTTAATTTGGGTTTTTAGGCGTTTTCCCAAATTGGTTTGCTCGTTGGGGAAGCCCCCGAGCCCTCATAGCGACGAGGGAAACCCAATTGGGACTCGGCCGCCAATTTCTTACGCACCTCGGCTTCCCTTCCGCAGGGGGAGGAGGGTGGACTTCATCGTGCTATCGTCGACGGCGTCGAACACGACTAGATCCGGTGAGTTAGCGGGGAGAATCAAGTGATCCGCCTGTGCCCCATTCGCTAGGGGTTGGCTGGGCCCGAGGCGCTGTTCATAAGAGCCTGCACGGTATGCCGAGGTGGGGCTCGGGTCCCGTCCGCCCGGGTCCCGAGGGGCTCGGTGCTCTCCCACGCGGGATCCCCCTACTCAGGCCGCCATGCTGGCCTCGGATGCCGCAGGGCGCTTGGCCGCGGGGGCCAGGCTGTGTATGAGGCCGTCCGAGCTGCCCCTCGACTGCCGCCTGGGTGGGCTGTCGAACCCTTAGATGGGCCACCAAGGAACCCCCTGGCCTTAGGTGGGTTGTCGCCCTGCTCCTTCCGGGTGGAGAAGGAACCCTGCTTTTGCCTTAACGGGGGCGGGCGCTGGGTTTTTTCAGTGGCCAACGATGGATGTGCCACGGGGAAGCGGTGGCGGGCCCCACTTTCTCCGCAATGGTGCGCTGGGCCGTGGCGTAGCGCCTCGCTGGTCCCACGGAGGATGTGATGTGCGGCGCCTGCGCTTCTTCCGCTGTGGCCACGCGCTGGTGGTAGGCCTCCGGCTCCGTGAGTCCGGATCCTTGTGAGGGATGCGCCGTGCAACGGTGTGTGGGGCGCTTGAGTCCGGTGTGGCCGGCGGCCGGCCAGGCGCCGACACCCCGGCCGCAGGCGCGTGTGTTTCGAGTGGGCGCATCGTGGGCCGATACGCACTTAATGCAAAGAAGGGGGAGCGTCGGGTATAAATACAGGCGCGGCGGCCGTGTTGGCCTTTCCTTTTGTATTCGCTGCCGCCGCCTTTGCTCTTTGCCTGCCTTCCCGCCGCCCGGAAAAATCTCTTGAGCTCGCCGGAGAGGGAAAGGAAGAGACTTCCCGTGCCGCCCTCCTCGCTCGATCCCGCTCTCGCGATGGCACCCAAGGCCGATGTTGTTGGCGTGGCGGATTGGGAGTCCTGCTCCGTGACGGAGGCGGAGGCTGGTGGGCCCAGTGGAGAAAAGGGGCTCTGGCGCTTCGGAAGCGACTTCCGGCCGGCCGGAGTGGATCGTGCCATCGCCGGAGGATCGGTACCCGCGCCCTCCGCCGGGGTGCGTTGTGAGCTTCACGTCGTTCCATGGCGTGGGCTCGGGATGCCCGGTGGGGGCGTTTCTGGCAGGCGCTCTGGAGCACTACGGCTTGGAGCTCCACAACCTCGCCCCCTAAGCTGCATCTCCCACGCGGCCGTCTTCGTGGCGTGTGTGAGGGCTACCTCGGCGTCGGACGCCCCTTGGGACTTGTGGCTCTACTTCTTGAGGCCACCTTGTTCCCTGAAATCTCCGCCTGGGTGGAGAAAGAGAAGGGGAAGGAGCAGAGAAAGAGAAGGGGAAGAGGTTGGCCGTCCCGGGGCCGGAATGTCAGACGTTGCAGCGATCCAGCACCGCAGGACTATATCCCGGCGAGGCTCGCCAGCTTCGAACCGTGGTTGGCACAGCAAGTGGTTCTACCTTCGCAACGCACGGTGGCCACCTGCCTGCCTACACCGGGAAAGTGTTCGACTTCGAGCCGCCCCGTCAGGCGGGGAGGGAGCCGATCCCCGAGAGGGTGACCCGCTGAGGAAGGTGTTTACCGCCCTGGCGCGCCTGACCAAGGAGGGTCTGGACGCCTCGGCGGTGATCGCCGGCTTCCAACAAGCGCACGTATCGCCGCTCATGCATCGGGCGGTACGCTGCATGACATGCGGCCTGGCAACCCCAGGGAGGGGACCCTGATGGCGGCCGAGGACCTAGGGGTTCGCCGAGGTCCTTGATCGGGACGAAGCAGGCGGCATCAGACTGGAGTTATCTACGGTTGCTCAAAATCCCGATGCGGCCGACAAGGACTACATTGATGCAGTAAGACCCGCTTTCCTCCGGCCCGCTTAGGTAAGATGCTTCTCCGCCTCCTCTTCTTCCTCTTCCCCCACGCTGATCCTGGATTCGTCGCTTGCAGGGGCTCGCGGAGAGCATTCAAGGCCGTCGAAGCCCCCATCGCCGCGGAGAAGGCGGCCACCGGGCGCGCAGCGCCCGGGGCGGAGAAGAAGAAGAAGGGAGGCGTGGCGCGCCGCAACGCCCGAAGCAGAAGGAGAGGGGGATCTCTGGCCTAGCGGCGGCGCCCGGGGAGCAGGAGTGGTCTCCCCTCTAGCGGGGATTGACGCCGTCGGACACCAGAAACACGACGACGCGACGACACGATGGTGAGGAGGAGTGGGGACGAGGGACGAGCTGAGCCGCTGCCTGGGGGTTGGATCCCCGGAGGTGACGCCGCCGCAGCGCCAGGCGGGTCGTCGCCGGCCGCCCGTCCGGAAGGGGCTGGGGGAGAGGCTCGTCCCCGGCGTTGTCGGACTTGGGGCCGCGCGATGCCCCAGCGCTGGGACGCCCCCCGAGAGGGGGGGCGTCACGGGGAAGGAGGTCTCCTGAGGCCCAGGCTCGGGACGCCTGCCGGCCGGAGGCGAGGAGTCGCCCGAGTAGTCACCCGACATTTCCGCCGTTGGGCGGGTCCCGCCCTGGAGCTAGGATTAAAGTGCGCGGGTAAAGTGGTGTCCACACCTTGCCGTCGGTCTCGACGTTCGCTTTTTTTCCGCCCGCTAACTTCCGCCTTGTCCCCATCCGCAGCTTTGAAGCGCACGGCCGCGGTGGACGCGGGGCCCCTCTTGCCCCTCGAAAATAGCTAAGGCGGGGGGTCGGGAGCGCGGATCTCGGTTCCGCCGTTGAGCCGACGGTCGGGGGATCGAGGAGAGGGAGAAGGTCGCCGAGGAGCTGCCGTACGCGGAGCGGTCTCGGCGGCGGAAGCAGAGGCGGCGCAGCGCGTCTGCCGGGAGGCCGGGGCACGCCCGTGGCGCCCTGGTCGAGGGGCCGGGTCCGTACGGGTACCGCTGGGGGCGGAGGCCCCCGGCGAGGAGGACGACGTGGTGATCCCGGCCGTGTCGGCCCGGTAGACTCGGTGTCAGCCGAGGCAGCGGTGGAGGAGCCTGGTGGCTGCTACCGCCGACGCGGCTATGACCGAGGCGGAGCCAGCCTCGGCCCTTCACCAAGCCGTGGCCACCGAGGCGGGTGCCACCGCAGCAGAGGGAGGGAGCCGAGGCGCAGGGTGACCGAGGCGCCCACCGTGGGTGCCACGGCTCGGGCTGAGCGTCCCGGTGAGCAACCCGCCGGGGAGCCCACCTTGCCCGGAGAGCCGCCCGCCTGGGGCCCTCGGAGAGTGAGGGGCCTTTGCGCCGATGACGCCAAGGAGGGGGGAGGATCCGGTGAGCGGGCGGGATCAAGACCGACCGCTAGAAGGCCGCCTGACCATCGCGGTCGGGGTTGTGCCAGAGCCCCCCTTGCTTCGGGTGAGTGAGCTTTCAGCCCTCTTTCCCTCCGGGAGGCGTCTTCCTAGTGGCCCGGACCGGTATTTGGAGAGCGCGTGTTGCGGGGATTTGGCGCAGACGTCGAGCGGGAAGTCGGAGGTTCTCCATGTGCCGGCCGGCCTTCATGACCAGTACCTTCAGCGAGAAGGGCCTGGTCGCCCAGTGACGACGGCCGTGTCGGAGAAGGACGCCGAGCTCGAGAAGCTCCGTCTTCTCGTCTCCCAGCTGCAGCCGAGGCCGCGGCGGCACGCGGGACGCCACTCTCGCCAGGACGTCGCGGCGGGCCATGCTAGGAGCCTTGACCAGCCTCCGGACGGAGAAGGAGGCGATGGTCGCCGAGGCCTCGCGCCGGGCGGACTCCATCAAGTCCCCGTCCGACAAAGCTGGAGGCCTCGGAGAGGCCGAGGTCGTCCTGGGCGAGGAGTACTCCAAGCTGAAGGAGGCAGCCTTGCAGGGGATCGGTGAGAACGACCCCTCCGCGGCCGCGCGAGGTAAGAGCTGTGGCTGGCCCTTCATGCTGTGTTATAATCGCCTCGAGAGCCTAACTCTCGGGTTCTTGCAGACTGGCAGGGGCAGGGGTGACAGAGCTAGAGGAGAGCCTCTCCGTGTCGCAAGCCGCCTACAACTCCGGCGCAGGCGAGCTTGAGACCTTGACGATGAGGCCATAGCCGCCCGCACCGCAAAGGGGAGGTGAGGAAGCCGGTGGCAGCAACCGTGTCGCTGGGTGGGCGACGGTGCCGCTAGCCGGGTGGAGGCGCCGCCGGAGGCCCTCCGAAAGCCGGCGTCGCACACGCTCGCGCCGACCATGTCCCCCACTGGCTCGACCTCCCTCGGATCGCCGAGGGGCTTGTCGTGGCCGAAGAGAGATGGGGCACGAGACCGATGTGTGCGGGCCCAACTCGTCGAGGAGGCCGAAGAGGAGCGGGCTCCCGCCGCACCGGTGGCTACTTTTTGCACCCGCCGTCGCCTCCCCTCCTCCGGGAGGAAGCTAGTGACGCCGAGGCTGCGGTCGCCGAGGTCGTGTCCGCCGAGGTTGCGGATCTTTGGTGCCGGAGGCCCCGAGGCCGTGGATGTCGCCACCCAAGACGTCGGTGGCCGGACGCCCCCAGTAGACCGTTGCAGCTGGGCCCAAGTGCCCATGTAAATAAAAGTTTATGTTGATTTTGTGTTTATGAAACACTTTGTGAATCGCCCGTTGAGGCTTTATGCTTTTTGTACTATCTTTTTCGTTATCTCTCGCATTCCCTTCCGTTTGTATTCGCTACTTGGTCTTGCGAGGATGCTTTGCGGCCAGGGGTCGCTCTTTAACCGAAAGGGAAGGGGGGGCGAGTAGATGCCTCGGCCCCCGTTGCCCTTCCATAGTCGAAGCGACCTCCTCGCGGCACTTGGAGTCATCCTTTGGGTGAGGGTAGCGAGTGGAGGCACCGTAGCGCTCGGGCGTGGGTGGCCTCATGGCTCGGCCGTCCTTGGCCTTGGGATGACCTTGGTCGTGCCTTTTCCTAAGTATGTGAAACCCGGGGCGTAGAGTCTACAAAAGGTAGCCAGAAAAACGAAAAAGATTTTTTTTGAGGGGTGCTTTTCGGGGAGGGTTCCCCCTTTCTAGCCCCCGAGGGAGGCTTGGTTTTGGTAAGCCAAAAGCAAGTCTGTTGAGTCCCATTGGGGACGAGAATCGTGACTTGGGAAAACGCCCAAGGACTTAGTTTTATTTAGCCAACGGTACAAAGCGTATGTACAATGCTTGGAATTTCTAGGGGTAAAAGCGGCGTAGGCGTTGGATGTTCCAAGCGTTGTTGAGGATCTCGCAAACCTTGTTGGCGAGCTTATATGTGCCGGCTTGAGGACTTGGCGACGATGAAGGGCCCCTCCCGGGCGGCGTGAGCTTGTGGCGTCCTTTGTTGTCTTGGCGGAGGCGGAGCACCGGATCACCTTCCCCGAGTTCTCGGGTCCGGACTCATCGGTCGTGGTAGCGTCGAAGGGACCGCTGGTATCTTGCCGAGTGCGGGGAGGGCAACGCCCCCTGGCTTCCTCAAGCATGTCCAGCGAGTCCTCCCGAGCCACTTGGTTGCGGGCCTCGTCGTAGGCTTTTAGCCTCGGGGATCCAAATTCCAAGTCGGTAGACAAGATGGCTTCGGCGCCGCATACACCGGGAAGATGGGCTGAAACCCGTCGCTCTGGGTGGTCGTCGTCCGAGGCTCCAGAGGACCGGGGAGTTCCTCGAGCCACCTTTTGCCAAACTTGTCGAGCTTGTTGAAGATCCGAGGCTTGAGCCCTTGCAAGTATCATCCCGTTGGCCCGTTCTACCTGCCCGTTCATCTGGGGGTGCGCGAGGACAGGACCGACGACGCGTATCCGGTGCTTATCATAGAAGTTTGAACTTCGCCCCCGTGAATGGCGGGTGCCGTGGTCGGTGATGATAGAGTTCGGGACTCAAAGCGGTGAATGATGTCGGTGAAGAAAAGCACCGCCTGCTCGGACCGAATGTTGGTGACGGGGGCGCGCCTCAATCCATTTGGAGAATTTGTCGATGGCGACGAGCAGATGAGTGAAGCCCCCAGGCGCCTTCTTGAGGGGTCCTACGGATCAAGCCCCACACGGCGAAAGGCCACGTGATCGGGATGGTGCGGGAGCGCTGGCCGGCCGAGTGCGTCGACGAGCGTACACCGACATCCTTCGCATGTGCATACCACCTTAGTGGCGTCGGCGACCATGATCGGCCAGTAGAACCCCTGTCGGAAGCGCCGCCGACGAGGGAGCGGGGAGCGGCGTGGTGGCCGCAGACACTGCGTGGATCTTGTGGGCTAGGGCAAGGCCCTCCTCGGCCAAGTGATACATCGCTTGCGGGACTCGAGGGGGCTTCGCTTGTAAAGCTCCTCCCGATGACGACGAAGGACTTCGCCCTTCTCGCGGTGCGCTGGGCTTGGTTGAAGTCCTCGGGGAGGACCCCTCGGATGATCCAGTCGAGGTATGGCTTTCTCGATCGGCTTGGGGTCGGCCTCTAGATCCCCCCCCGCCGATCTCCATGACCTCGGCATTTGATGCCGAGGATGCCTCGTTGAGGGGTTGATGGGGGGCCTCGGATGGGCCTCCAGCCCCGAGGGGGTCGGAACGATCCTCCGAGGCCCCCCCTTGCCCCCCCGATCGTGACGGAAGGAGCTGCGAGGTCTTTGGTGAAGACGCCGGGGGGGAAAGGGGCTCCCAAATGGCGATCTTGGCGAGTTCGTCGGAGGCTTCGTTGTGCCTCCGGACGACGTGGTTGAGCTCGAGACCGTCGAACTTGTCCTCCAGGGCGCACCGCCTTGCAAAGACGCATCCATGTTGGGGTCGTGGCAGCTTGAGTCCTTCATGACTTGGTTGATGACGAAGCCGCGAGTCCCCTGACGCCGAGGCGTTTGACGCCAAGTTCGACGGCGATCTTTAGCCCGTTGAGCGTGCCTTCGTACTCGCCATATTGTTCGATCTTCGGGAAGTGAAGGCGGATCACGTACACCGCATGTGCACCCCGAGGGGAGAGACGAAGAGGAGGAGGCGCCGGCCCGGTCTTCATTAGGGACCCGTCGAAGTACATCGCCCAAAGATTCCGCCTGGAGCTGGAGCGGGGTAGGCCGGGTGTCCGTCCACTCCGCGAGGAAGTCGGCCAAGACTTGAGATTTGATGGCCTTCCTCGGCGCTTAGGAGAGAGTCTCTCACCCATGAGCTCGACGGACCACTTGGCAACCCGCCCGAGACCTCCCGATTCTGGAGGATCTCTCCCAACGGGAAGGAGGAGACCACCGTCACGGGGTGGACGTCGAAGTAGTGCCGGAGCTTGTGCCGAGTTAGGGACCACCGCGTAGAGCAGGAAGCCGGATCTGGGTAGCGGATCTTGGTCTCGGACAAAGACGCCGATAAAGTAGACCGGCCTTTGACCGGCAGGTGTGGCCCTCCTCCCCGCCTTTCGACGACGATGGCCGCGCCGACCACCGGGTGGTTGCGGCGACGCACA
Organism: Chrysopogon serrulatus; assembly: GCA_015844335.1. NCBI lineage: Eukaryota > Viridiplantae > Streptophyta > Magnoliopsida > Poales > Poaceae > Chrysopogon > Chrysopogon serrulatus. The sequence goes on from JADLZL010007963.1 coordinate 174,895, forward strand.
AGAGGAGGGGTTTCGCCCTCAGCGGGCGGGGACGAGGATCGAGGGCACCGGTGAGGGCAGCCTTGAGCTTGTCGAGGGCCTCTGGGCCTCGGTGGTCCAAGAGAAGCGCTCGGACTTTCTCGGGGAGGCGATACAGGGGCAGGCCCTCTCGCCGAAGTCGTGAGATGAAGCGGCGAGGGCCGGCAGCCCATGACTCGTTGTACGCCCTTCAGGTCCTTGATCGCCCCCATGCTCATCACCGCGGTCACCTTTTTCCGGGTTGGGCTCGATGCCGCGTTTGAAGACGATGAACCCGAGGAGCATGCCTCGGGAACCCCGAAGACGCATTTTCGGGGTTGAGCTTGACGCTTTTGGCCTTAAGACACCGGAAAGCGATCTTGAGGTCGAGATGAGGTCATCGGCCCTCTTAGTCTTGACCACGATGTCGCCGACGTAGGCCTCTACGGTTTCGCCCGATGTGGTCGCCGAAAAACGCCCAAAGCATGCATCGTTGGTACGTGGCCCCCGCGTTCCTAAGCCCGAAGGGCATCGCCACGCAATGCGATACATGCCGAGCAGGGGTGATGAAGGACGTCGCGAGCTGGTCGGACTCCTTCATCTTTATTTGGTGGTAGCCGGAATAAGCATCAAGGAAGGATAAGAGCTCGCACCCGAGGTGGAGTCGACTATCTGATCGACACGTGGTAAGGGAAAAGGGACTTTCGGACATGCTTTATTTAAGCTAGTATAGTCTACACACATCCTCCACTTCCCACTCTTCTTCCTAACCGATGCAGGATTAGATAACCACTCGTGGTGGAACACCTCCTTGATGAATCCGCCGCCAAAAGCTTGTTCACCTCCTCGCCGATGGCCCTGCGCTTCTCCTCATCGAATCGGCGCAGTCGCTGCTTCACCGGTGCGGACCCGGCCCGGATATCAAGGGAGTGCTCGGCGACATCCCTCGGAATGCCCTGGCATGTCCGAGGGACTCCACGCAAAAAGATGTCGATGTTCGTGGGCGGAGAAAGTCGACGAGCACGGCTTCCTATTTGGGGTCGAGGGAGTTCACAGATCTTCACCGCCTTGCGGGACGAGGTGGAGGGGTCGGCGGGACCTCCCTTACCCCATCGGACGGCTCGAAGGTGCCGGGCGTGGCGCTTTGGAGTCGAGAGCCTCGGAGGCGGCCATGGCCTCGGCATGCTCGATGGCCTCCACGCCGCAGCTTGAACGCATGCTCGTAGGGAGGAGCCAACGGTGATGACGCCGCTGGGGCCTGGCATCTTGAGGAGGAGGTACGTATAGTTCGGGACCGCCATGAATTTCGCGTACGCGGGACGTCCGAGTATGCCGTGGTAGGTTCCTCGGAAGTCAACCACGTCGAAGGTAATGACCTTGCGGTAGTTTGATGGTGTCCCGAAGACGACGGAGAGGTCAATCTGCCCGAGGGGCCAGGCTCGCTTGCCTGGCACAATACCCTGAAAGGGAGAGATGGAGGGTCGGAGTTGCGGGCGCTCCACCCCCAACAGACTGAGGGTGTCGGAGTAGAGGATGTTGAGGGTGCTGCCACCATCCATCAGCACCTTAGTGAGCCGAACGTTGCTGATGACGGGATCCACCACGAGTGGGTATCTCCGGGGTTCGATGACGTAGAGCGGGTGGTCGTCGGGGCCATAGGTGATGGCCTCGGTGACCACGGTAGGTATTGTGGCGTGGGCGGGGCGCACCGAGAATACCTCTCGGCCTCGCGCTTGATCTGGTCGTGGTGAAAGGTTATTTGGGAGGCCCCGATGATCATGAAGACATCATGGATCTTCGGGGAACCCATCATCTTTGTCTTCTTCCTCCTTCTCCTTCTTCTTTTTGTCCTCCTCGGGGGGGCAGCTTTTGGTAGAATCGGCGGGGCCAAGTCACACTCCCCCATGGTGTGCTTGACGGGGAACTTGTGGAAGGGGCAAGATTTCTTGAGCATGTCGTCGAACGCCCGGGCCGGGGGGCCTCGGGGTGCCTGCGGCGGTCGACCGCGCCAATGACGAGATCATCCTCGGAGTCTTCCTCCTTTTTGCCTTGCTTCCCCCTCCGCTTGCCCCTCTTATTCTTCTTTGGTTGCGGGTTGCTTTGTTCTGGCTGGCTTCTTCATTCTTCCGCTTGTCCTTGTCGTTGGCGCCCGCGAAAGATGGCCCCCACGCCTCCTCACCGGAGGCGAATTTGTGGCCACCTCAAACAGCTCGTTGGCGGTGGAGGGCATCTTCCGTCCTAGTTCGTGGACCAGCTCCTTGCGAGGTTGTCCCGTCGAGGAATGCGCTGATGATGGCGGTGTCGGCCACGTTGGGCAGCTCGGTGCACTTCTTGGAGAAGCGGCGGATGAAGTCGCGGCGACTCGTCGGAGCTTACGGCGGCGGCTCACGGAGATCCTGGGAGTTCCTGTGGGGCACATACGTGCTCGAAGTTCCCCACGAAGACCTTGACTAGGTCGGTCCTGTCAAAAGATCGTGCGGGCGGGAAGGTGCTCTCAGCCAGGCCCGTGCGGCGTCGCCCAGTGAAGGGGAAGGTTGCGGATGATGAGCTGTCGTCGTCCGCCCGCCCAAGCGGGCAGGCGAGGGCGGTCGTGGAGCCAAACCACGGGGTTCGTCTCACCCGAGTATTTGGTGAGGTTGGCGGGCTGGCGGAACCGAAGGGGGAAACCGCGCGCCGCGGATCTCACTGGCGCACGAGGGCCCCTGGGGTCCGCGTCGTCGCGTCCTCGGCTCATCTTTCGCCGCCCCTGCGGCGGGGGGCGGTCGCGTTCGTCCGCGCGCCCGCCTCCCCACGATGTTGCGTGCGTCGCCGCCATCATTGAGGTCGCCGCGGTTGTCTGGATGCGCTCGCAGCCGGCCTTCGTGAGGGATCTGGTGGGGCCGAAGGCCTCGCGCTCCTCCCGGGGAATGCCCCGCGGGTTCCTCGTCCTTGCGGCCGAAGGCTTGAGGTCGAACTCTCGGCCTGTTGGGCTGCGGCGGTCTCGATGAGGTCTCGTAGCTCGTTGCGGACGCGCGCCTCTCCGGGTGGAGGCCCGGCATTGATCGGAGTAGAAGGGGCCGCCGCCACGCGACGCTTTGGCTTGCACGCCAGAAGGCGGGAGGATGCTCGCCCCCTCGCCGTTGACGATCCGGGCTGGACGTCGCGGGCGTGCTGCCGTGCCGCGGGAGGGGGCTTGGGTTGAGCGCCCGCCGCGCGGTGGCCTTGCTCGAGCGCTGCCTATCTCCCCGTAGCTGAAGACGGTCATGGTCAAGCTTTAGCCCCGAGTCGCGGATCCGCTCGACGATGGCTCGACGTGGCTCCCGAGGCGTGGTGCTGGATCCTCCGCCCTCGGGGGTGGCCGCAGCGGGGTCCGCTCCCCCGTGGTCGAGAGGCTCCCCTGATCCACTAGGTGGCGCCCCGGGCGGGCCTAGCGCGCGCCTAGGGGTCACGATCCCGATCCCCATCGCCGCCGCCGCGGGCCGTCGGCGCCGAGATCACGAACCTCCACGTGGGGAAACACTCGCGTGTCGGGTCGTATATGTCGTCCGGGAGTCGGAGTCGGGGTAACCGAAGGCGGAGGCGTGCTCGGGATGAACCCCCCGGGTTCCGTGTACTCGAGGTGGCGCCGGATCGGGTGGGTGTAGCGTGCCGGAGTGGCATCGCTGCTCCTCCCCGCCTCGGGCACTCCTCGTAGGCATGGGTGGATCCATCGGGGATGTTCGCGTCGGGGTGCTCCATGGGAGCGCCGACGGCGGGGACGCCTCCTCCGGGCTCCCATGGCGGTGGGGGGACCAATGCCGTAATGCGTGGCAGCAGCGTTGATCATGCCAAATGGCTGGCGTGGTGGCGACGGCGGCCGAGCGCCCCACGGCGGGTGCCGGCCCAGCCCTGACGCCGCAAGATCTTCATGAAGGCCGCCAACGCCGTGGTGCGTCCGCCGAGCGCGGGGCGGGAGCGAGCACCGTGGTGCCTCCTACGCCGGGCCGGTGTCGAGTCCACCGGGACTCATCGGAAGGCCCCCGAACTCCGGTCGGGAGGAGTTCCATGTCGCATCGACCCTCCATCGACACGAACTCAAGCTCACCGAACCGGATCGGGGTCCCCCCGGCCGGGCCGGAGTGGAGAGGAGTTGGGGGTGAGAAGTCGCCCGAAGCGTCGTCACGTCTGGCTGGCCATCCGGAGGTTTGGCGGGAAGAGAGGCGAAACACGCACAGCACCCCCTACTGGCGCGCCAACCGTTGGTGCTAGAACTGGCGGTCCTAGCACCAACGAGTGAATTTGTGGTGCGTGTTCCCAACCCCGGATGGTGTGCAAGATGAACACGAGGATTTATACTGGTTCGGGCAAGAGAAGGCCCTACGTCCAGTGGGGGGAGGAGTTCTTGTATTACCTTGCACCGAAGTGCTTGTAGGTAGGGTGTACAAGCAAAGGTGAGAGAGGGACGGGGTCCCAAGTCTCGTGATGATTGAGGAGGGTGCCAATATCGGGCTCGAGTGTGTGAACTTGTCATCTAGGGCCTCTCGCCTTCCCCTTTTATAGCCGCAAGGGAAGCGTGGCCTTACAAGAGGTGGACCGTGCTCGTGGGCTGGGTCATGGGTTTCCATCCTCCCCGGACGAGGCTTCGGGCGTGGGCTGATCGTCCCCGGACCTCGGGGGCAAAGGCGACGTCGCCTCCTGCCCCTGTTGTCGGGAATGACCGGGACGTTCCTGTTTGGGTGGAGTGCGTCGGAGGGGGCGCGAGCCCTGTAGCTTTGACCCGCATGGAGGCTGAGGCTCGGGAGGCCTCGGAGCTTGTCGCCGCACGGAGAGTGGTTGGAACAGCGGCTGGTCGCCCGGGACACGGTGGTCGCCCATCCCGGGGCTCGAGCTCACGGGGTGGACTGTTGGTTGACTTGAGGGGGTGTCAGTCCACTCCCCGCAGGGGGGGTGACGCCGGCTGCCGTGGCCTTGGCGTGGTGGATGGCGCCCGGGGTTCCGGGCGATGGGACCGGCGGAGGGGTTAGGCAAGACGGTGCCCCCACTGCGGGCGGGCGTGGCCTCCACTTGTGGAGACCGCGTAAGCATGATAGCCGGCGTGGGCCGTGACGGGCGATGCCCATCCCTTTGTCGAACATGGGTGCTCCCGACACGGGCGGTGGTGGATATGCGCCAAGTCGGTGGTACGGCCTTTGACTCAGGCGACGCAGTGCGTCCCGGCCCGAGGCCTGGTTGCCGGGGCTCGGGCGGGAAGGAGTGGAGGCTCGTCCGAGGCCCCTCGGGGGGGCTCGGGCGGAGGCGGAGAATCGGGCGCTCGTCTGAGCCCTTAGTGAGGTAGGCTCGGACGGGTCGTGGGCCGTGCGTCCGCTCAAAGACCGTGGCTTAGATAGTGGAAATGGGAGGCTCTTTGGGCCGAAGTTTTTGCGTTTGTTGGGCTTTCCTTAAGGGGCCCTTATTTTGGTCCCCGACAATATATATATAGTTTCGATCATTATAAACTCCTTACATATTTACTTCATACCCGCAGCAACGCATGTGGGGCATCCTGCTGGTATTAAAAAATTAATAAAAAACATAAGAAAGCCTAAGATTGCATGGGCTTCTACTAGGCTGGCTTTGAGTGTGACTAAACTAATTTCTATAAATAAATTCTTTATAAAATTCCTGTATTTCCAAAGAGATCCTAAATTTAATTTAATAATAATAGATTTATTTAAAAATATATGAGTAACTAATGTTTTTATAAACTAAGTTATTAAATCTAAAAATATTAAATTTTAAAAAGTTAGACCGGTAGGGTATCAGTAGCGATTCTTGCATCAAAATGGATGGAGGGTGCGAACATAAGGTTTATACTTGTGGTTCAATTGTGATGATGAGTGATTGATTCAACTACTAGCATCTCGGATGGAGTGCTACTGACGGTGGTGAAAGGCACGAGTTCCACATGTGCCTTGGCTTGTGTTGTGCAGGTGTCGAGCATGGAGGCGGTGGCCGACGGCGAGGTGAAGGTCAAGTGACGGCGGGCCGCGCCGAATGGACCGGGAGCAGTGAAAGGGCGGACGATCGAAACTTGGACCGAGGGACCCGAAATCGCCGGGCGGGATCGCGTTGCTGGCACTTGGCTTCGACAAGTGCAAGGACATGGACCGGTTTGTTGGTTTGGGCTTCAAAACCAACGGTGGAGGGTTTCAAAGTGGTTTGGGCCTCAAAACCACCCGGCTGGTTTTCGGGTTGAGCCAAAAACCCGGCGGAGGTCCCGAGGCGGACGGATGGCACGTGGCAGCATCGGGAAGTTCGCCGAGGCGGTTACCGGTGAGAAGGCGCGGTGGCCGTCGGATCAAAGATTGCATCGAAGTCGGTTCGAAGTTGGGCCGCAATGTCCCTAGGGCTAGGTGGTTTGCTCAGAGTTATATCGGGGGCAAAAACTGGAAAATGAAATAAGTCCTGGTCGATAAGTAAGGTAGAGGGAGCCCCATCTCCCTCACCTCTCCCATTTGCATTTTCTCATTTAGGTTTTCTTCCTCTAGTTGCTTGTGAGTGAGAGAGAGGTCCACTAATCCTTCATTAGTGTAATCGAACTCGTGTGAAGGGAATGGAGGTCCCGAATCCTCCATGTTTCCTCGTGGAGTCAGATCATTGAGTTGCTTGCATTGATTCGCGTTTTGTTCTTCGCGTTCTTCATTTTTCTCTCTTTCCCTTCTTCGCGTTCTTAGCGATTTCTCGGGCTGTGATCCATCTCTTTGCGAACCACTTGTTTCTACTTGATCTTGGTCGTGGGTTGATCCTTTCCACTGAAGGATTTCATCCACCTCACGAATCCACAGATCGGGTCGAATCGAAGTTTTTGGGGAAAACTTGCTCTTGAATCGGATTTCGTTGATTTTCGGAGTTGCAGTGTGTTTGGGGTTGTGATCTTCATAGAGTAGTTTTAGAACTACCTTGTGAACCCCTCTGCAAAATTTTAGATCAATCGGAGTTGATTTTGGCTGAGTTTTGGATTCGAAATCGAATTTTCCGTGTTTCTCGCCCGTGCATATCGGACACGTCTGGTGTGAATACCGGACACGTCCGGTAGACTTAACTTTAGAATTTTGAGCTGAAATTTTGTGGAGACCTTCTTCTGTGTGTCTAGTTTCTAGGGTTAAAATTTCATGATTTTTGGACACCGTTTGATTGGGTTTTCCATTTTTCTCCCAAAGTCACTCTGTGCTAAAACTGGGGTCCGGTGCATACCGGACGCGTCCGGTATGAGGTCCGGTATAAGCTGAGTGTGTCCGGTCCGAAGTCGTGAATACCGGACACGTCCGGTATGAGGTCCGGTATGAGGGTCTCAAGGCTGTTTATTTGAGTTGTTCGTTTTTGACCGTCCGAGGTCCGATTCGAGTTTCGCTTTGTTGCGTTGGGTTCGCGGGCATCACGTATTTTTATATCCAAATACTCTTGTCACAAGTTGGCTTGAGTATTTCGGATTGGCCACTCTCTCCTTCTCCATAGGAATTGAGTGCGTCGCTTTTTTAGAGTTTCGTCGAGTGCTCGCCTCCGACCTTCCTCGGTTGATCCGCTGTACCTCTTGGACATCTCCAAAGGTATCCACCTACCGTTAGGTCGTGATCTTACCGCCGCTTGTGGTTTTGGTTTTGGGGTTCGATTTTGGGACAGCGATCGAAAGTTTCGAAAGAAATTTGAGGCTCCCATTCACCCCCCCTCTGGTCGCCGTTTTCGGTCCTTCAATTGGTATCAGGGCCAGTTAAAGATCATTCCACCTTAATCGGTTCGTGATCCGCTAGAAGGCGACATGGAGCGCGGTTCAGGAAAGCCACCGTATTTTAATGGAACCAATTACCCGTACTGGAAGATTCGGATGTCTGCCTATCTCCAGAGTCTCAGTGCGAGGGTGTGGAAAATCTGTGAGAATGCCGATTACGTTGTCCTTCCTGCTCGTGTTGGCCAAGAGCAAATCGAACAACACGATGCAAACAGCAAGACATGTAATGCCCTTTTCTCGAGTCTTTCTGAGTCTGAGTTTGAGCGTGTCGGACACTTGACTACTACTAGAGAGATCTGGGTGAAGCTGCAGAGCTATCACGAGGGGACTCCCCAAATTAAGACCAGACTCTTTGACACATACAAGTATGAAAGTTTTCGACAGCTTGATGGCGAGACCATCGATTCCATGTTCTCACGCTTTCAGACCATTGTCAACAAGATGCGTGCGAACAAGCTGAACTTGCCCTATAATGATCATGAGAGAGCTTTGAAGTTGTTGCATGCTCTTGATCGGAGGGTTTGGGATTCGAAGGTGCAAGCTCTTCTCGAGTCGCAGAACTACGAGACCCTCACCGTGGACGAGCTTTTCAGCAAGTTGAAGTCCAGTGAGATCGACCACTAGATCCAGACCAAACTTCACAACCCTTCTGCTCCGACTATGGCACTGGTGTCAGGTAACGGTGTCTCTAGTTCTTCAGCTAACCCCTCCTCTGCGATGTTTGCCTTGTCTTCCTTGATCACAAAGGGATGAGGAGCGTTTGACGTTTCGAGAGACGATGAGCCGGCTCTCATCATCACCGGTTTTCGCGGTTCCACAACAACCGCTTGAATCACCGGCGGGGGTGGACCGAAGGATGGATGCTATGGATGCGGCGACCCCGACCACTTCGTCGCCAACTATCCCAAGCGTAACAAGCACTTCTTCAGCAAGTCCACCTCCGACAAGCACAAGGAGAAGCGCGACTACACCTCCGGCAAGCACAAGTCCAAGGAAGGCTTTGACAAGGAAGCGATGAAGCGCAAGTTCGTGAAAAAGTTCAAGGCAAAAGAGCGTGCCTTCCTCGCCTCCCTCGGCGACCTCGACTCCGACGATGAGCATGCTTCCTCCTCGTCGAGCGACGACGAGTCCGAGAGGAAGGTCGAGGACAAGCTGAACGGGCTTTGCTTCTTCGCCGACTCCACCCACGGAGGCTTCTGCACCATGGCACTTAGTGACGAGGTGGAGGGCGGCAACGGCGATGCTCCCCAGCGACGACGACGACACATCTAAGGTATCACCTTCCGTCGATGCTCTTGTCACCGGGTTGATGACTTGATCGCTACTTTCCTTCGTCAAGATAAGTTGCTTAAGCGTGCGCTAGTGATAGAAAAGAGTACAAAGCTGTCGGTGTTTGACCACCGATAGCTCCGCCACGGGTTCCCACGCCAGGTTGATTCGACCTCGGCGAACGACTAGAACTCGGCGGTTTCACGCAAAGAGACACACGGTTTATCCTGGTTCGAGCCCTCGTCGTCGAGTAAAAGCTCTACTCGGTCGGCCTTGGCCTTTTGTGTTGGATTGATGTATGATTGTGCGTTGTTCGTCTGTTACAAAAGAGGGTGCTCGCTCCTCTTTTATAAGAGGAAAAGAGCCGAGCTATAGTTTCTAATCCTAGTCGGATCCATAGGAAGTGTTCTGTTCCGATTATGAGAGGTTACTTTCTATTTGCCTAACTAGGATGATCCGTGTTCTATTCGATCCGTCCTTCTTGCTCTTGTCCCGACGGGATCCGCGCCGGTGAGTAGCCGTTCTATGTCCCGTGACGACAAGCCCTCGAGCATTTCAAGTAGAACTCGGGAGCGCCTTGCTTCGGGAGTGATGCTTTCAAGTGGTCTAGCTGAAGAATTGTTCCTTTCGTGCGCCGTAGGTGCACTCATTGAGTGCAGCCCCTCGAGCCTCTTGCTACTTATTTATAAGTAGCTGGAGGATCTTAAGAAAAAAAGAAAAAGTTGAGGGTGTATGCCCCGTAGCCCCGAGCCTTCGTCCGAGTTGTTTTTGTCGAAAAAGAAGTCGGGCGATGGCTTTTTGGTTGACGTGCGCCCATAGGCGCACTCATTGAGTGTAGCCCCGAGCCTCTTGCTTTTTTGGAACAAAGAGCCGGAGGGTCCTGAGTAGTATGATGGCTTTGAAATTGTAGCCCCTGAGCTTGAATTCTTTTCCTCAAAAGTAGTCGGGTGGTGGCTTTTTGACTGACGTGCGCTCATTGGCGCACTCAATGAGTGTAGCCCCCGAGCCTCTTGCTTTTTGGAACAAAGAGCTGGAGGGTCCAGAGTAGCATGATGGCTTTGAAATTGTAGCCCCCGAGCTTGAATTCTTTTTCTCAAATGTAGTCAGGTTCTTCTTTAGCTGCAGCCCCCGAGCTTTTTTCGAGTTCTTCTTTAGCTGCAGCCCCCGAGCTTTTTCCGAGTTCTTCCTTAGCTGCAGCCCCCGGGCTTTTTCCGAGTTCTTCTGTGTAGGAAACGGACAACGGCTCGTGACTTTGCTTTTACTGTCCTTTATGTCTGCTTTTATGGTTGGGCGTTGGCAGCTGGTGGTATAAAGGCTTTTACTGTGCTGGGATATGCCTGGAATATACTCTTCTATTGCTCTCTTTACTGCCTTCTTTTATTGTCCTTGTCAATGCTTCTCTGAATTGGTGAGCTTGGTCCATGTACACCGATCTTGGCCTATAAATTGCACTTCCCTTTCGGTTGTTTTCAGAGTCTTGTAGTATGCTTCTTCCTATTTTTGTGACTGGCGCGCCAGCTGTCGGTATTTGACCACCGATAGCCTGCCACGGGGTTTCCGCAGCAGTTGATTCAGACCTCGGCGAACGACTAGAACTCGGCGGTTTCACGCAAGAGACACACGGTTTATCCTGGTTCGAGCCCTCGTCGTCGAGTAAAAGCTCTACTCCAGTCGGCCTTGGCCTTTTGCGTTGGATTGATGTATGATTGTGCGTTGTTCGTCTGTTACAAAAGAGGGTGCTCTGGCTCCTTTTTATAAGAGGAAAAGAGCCAGAGCTATGGTTTCTAATCCTAGTCGGATCCATAGGAAGTGTTCTATTCCGATTACAGAGGTTACTTTCTATTTGTCTAACTAGGATGATCCGTGTTCTATTCGGATCCGTCCTTCTTGCTCTTGTCCTGACGGGATCCGCGCTGGTGAGTAGCCGTCTATGTCCCGTATCGACAAGCCCCCGAGCATTTTGAAGTAGAACTCGGGGAGCGCCTTGCTTCTGGAGTGATGCTTCGAAGTGGTCTAGCTGAAGAATTGTTCCCTTTCGTGCGCCGTAGGTGCACTCATTGAGTGTAGCCCCCGAGCCTCTTGCTACTTATTTATAAGTAGCTGGAGGATCTTGAGAAAAAAGAAAAAGTTGAGGGTGTATGCCCTGTAGCCCCCGAGCCTTCGTCTGAGTTGTTTTTTGTCAGAAAAGAAGTCGGGCGATGGCTTTTGGTTGACGTGCGCCCATAGGCGCACTCATTGAGTGTAGCCCCCGAGCCTCTTGCTTTTTAGAACAAAGAGCTGGAGGGTCTGGAGTAGTATGATGGCTTTGAAGTTGTAGCCCCCGAGCTTGAATTCTTTTCCTCAAAAGTAGTCGGTGGTGGCTTTTTGATCGACGTGCGCCATTGGCGCACTCAATGAGTGTAGCCCCCGAGCCTCTTGCTTTTTGGAACAAAGAGCTTGAGGGTCCGTGAGTAGCATGATGGCTTTGAAATTGTAGCCCCGAGCTTAAATTCTTTTTTTCTCAAAAGTAGTCGTTCTTCTTTAGCCGCAGCCCCCGAGCTTTTTTTCCGAGTTCTTCTTTAGCCGTGGGCCCCCGAGCTTTTTCCGAGTTCTCGCCTTTAGCCGCAGCCCCGAGCTTTTTTTTCTCGAAGTTCTTTTCAGGTAAGAAACGGACAACGGCTCGTGACTTTGCTTTTACTTGCCCTTTATGTGCGCTTTTATGGTTGGGCGTTGGTACCGGTGGTATAAAGGCTTTTACTTGTGGCCGGGATATGCCTCGAATATACTCTTCTGTTGCTCTCTTTACTGCCTTCTTTTTATTGTCCTTGTCAATGCTTCTCTCGAATTGGTGAGCTTGGTCCATGTACACCGATCTTGGCCTATAAATTGCACTTCCCTTTCGGTTGTTTTCGAGTCTTGTAGTATGCTTCTTCCTATTTTTGTGATGGCGCGCCCATGTCGGTATTTGACCATCGATAGCCCGCCACGGGTTTCCGCAGTTAGCTTGATTCTGCACCTCGGCGAACGACTAGAACTTCGGCGGTTTCACGCAAGAGACACACGGTTTATCCCTGGTTCGAGCCCTCGTCGCCGAGTAAAAGCTCTACTCCAGCCGGCCTTGGCCTTTTTGCGTTGGATTGATGTATGATTGTGCGTTGTTCGCCCGTTGTTAAAAGAGGGTGCTCGCTCCTTTTTATAAGAGGAAAAGAGCCGTAGCTATGGTTTCTAATCCTAGTCGGATCCATAGGAAGTGTTCTATTCCGACATGAGAGGTTACTTTCTATTTGTCTAACTAGGATGATCCGTGTTCTATTCGGATCCGTCCTTCTTGCTCTTGTCCCGACGGGATCCGCTACCGGTGAGTAGCCGTCTATGTCCTCAGATCGACAAGCCCCCGAGCATTTTGAAGTAGAACTCGGGAGCGCCTTTGCTTCGGGAGTGATGCTTCAAGTGGTCTAGCTGAAGAATTGTTCCCTTTCGTGCGCCGTAGGTGCACTCATTGAGTGTAGCCCCCGAGCCTCTTGCTACTTATTTATAAGTAGCCGGAGGATCTTGAGAAAAAGAAAAAGTTGAGGGTGTATGCCCCCCGTAGCCCCCCGAGCCTTCGTGCGAGTTGTTTTTTGTCGAAAAGAAGTCGGGCGATGGCTTTTTGTTGACGTGCGCCCATAGGCGCACTCATTGAGTGTAGCCCCGAGCCTCTTGCTTTTTAGAACAAAGAGCCTGGAGGGTCCGGAGTAGTATGATGGCTTTGAAGTTGTAGCCCCCGAGCTTGAATTCTTTTCCTCAAAAGTAGTCGGGTGGTGGCTTTTTTTGATCGACGGCGCCATTGGCGCACTCAATGAGTGTAGCCCCGAGCCTCTTGCTTTTTGGAACAAAGAGCTTGAGGGTCCAGAGTAGCATGATGGCTTTGAAATTGTAGCCCCGAGCTTAAATTCTTTTTTCTCAAAAGTAGTCGTTCTTCTTTAGCCGCAGCCCCGAGCTTTTTTTCCGAGTTCTTCTTTTAGTGTGGCCCCGAGCTTTTTCCGAAGTTCTCGCTCTTTAGCTGCAGCCCCGAGCTTTTTTCCTCGAAGTTCTTCTCAGGTAAGAAACGGACAACGGCTCGTGACTTTGCTTTTACTGCCCTTTATGTCCGCTTTTATGGTTGGGCGTTGGCAGCTGGTGGTATAAAGGCTTTTATCGTCTTTGGGATATGCCCGGAATATACTCTTCTCGTTGCTCTCTTTATCGCCTTCTTTTTATTGTCCTTGTCAATGCTTCTCTCGAATTGGTGAGCTTGGTCCATGTACACCGATCTTGGCCTATAAATTGCACTTCCCTTTCGGTTGTTTTCGTAGTCTTGTAGTATGCTTCTTCCTATTTTTGTGATCGGGGCGCGCCAAATTGTCGGTATTTGACCACCGATAGCCTCGCCACGGGGTTTCCGCAGCTAGCTTGATTCAGACCTGGGCGAACGACTAGAACTCGGGCGGTTTCACGCAAAGAGACACACGGTTTATCCTGGTTCGAGCCCTCGTCGCCGAGTAAAAGTTTTACCGGGGCCGGCCTTGGCCTTTGCGTTGGATTGATGTATGATTGTGCGTTGTTCGTCTGTTAAAAGAGGGTGCTCGCTCCTTTTTATAAGAGGAAAAGAGCCGAGCTATGGTTTCTAATCCTAGTCGGATCCATAGGAAGTGTTCTATTCCGACACAGAGGTTACTTTCTATTTGTCTAACTAGGATGATCCGTGTTCTATTCGGATCCGCCCTTCTTGCTCTTTTGTCCCGACGGGATCCGCGCTGGTGAGTAGCCGCCTATGTCCCAGACGACAAGCCCCCGAGCATTTTGAAGTAGAACTCGGGAGCGCCTTTGCTTCCGGAGTGATGCTTCAAGTGGTCTAGTGAAGAATTGTTCCCTTTCGCGGCGCCGTAGGTGCACTCATTGAGTGTAGCCCCGAGCCTCTTGCTACTTATTTATAAGTAGCCGGAGGATCTTGAGAAAAAGAAAAAGTTGAGGGTGTATGCCCCCGAGCCCCCGAGCCTTCGTCTCGAAGTTGTTTTTGTCGAAAAGAAGCCGGGCGATGGCTTTTTGTTGACGTGCGCCCATAGGCGCACTCATTGAGTGTAGCCCCCGAGCCTCTTGCTTTTTAGAACAAAGAGCCGGAGGGTCCGGAGTAGTATGATGGTTTTGAAGTTGTAGCCCCCCGAGCTTGAATTCTTTTCCCTCAAAAAAGTAGTCGGGTGGTGGCTTTTTGACCGACGTGGCGCCATTGGCGCACTCAATGAGTGTAGCCCCGAGCCTCTTGCTTTTTGGAACAAAGAGCTTGAGGGTCCGTGAGTAGCATGATGGTTTTGAAATTGTAGCCCCCCGAGCTTAAATTTTTTTTCTCAAAAGTAGTCGTTCTTCTTTAGCCGCAGCCCCGAGCTTTTTTCCGAAGTTCTTCTTTTTAGTCAGGGCCCCGAGCTTTTTCCGAGTTCTCCGCTTTAGCCGCAGCCCCCCGAGCTTTTTTCTCGAGTTCTTTCGTGGTAAGAAACGGACAACGGCTCGTGACTTTGCTTTTATCGCCCTTATGTGTCCGCTTATGGTTGGGTTGGGGTACTGGTGGTATAAAGGCTTTTATCAGGCCGATATGCCTCGAATATACTCTTCTCTGTTTTTATCGCCTTTTTTTTATTGTCCTTGTCAATGCTTCTCTGAATTGGTGAGCTTGGTCCATGTACACCGATCTTGGCCTATAAATT